>JASAMZ010003866.1:0-13374 GCA_030248115.1 Linhomoeus sp. GSCO2_2 | reverse complement strand
GGAGGCGCTTCCACGGAGCAAGCGAGGGCGACGGCGGCCTCAATGAGCTGCTCCGCCAGCGGCAGCAGCTCGGACGGCAACCTCTCGGTTGCCGCAGTCACTGCGTTCCGCCTCCAACTCACCCTTCTCGCCTCCTGAGGCATCCACGGTAACGGAACAAGAAGACCGGTGGTCCGAGCGCAGCCGTCTCTGATGACTGGACGTCTGACCATAAAGCGGCAAACATCGGCGCTACATACTGTTGCCGGTATTTCGCGCACGACTTTGCGAGCGCTATGCATACACAAGTATTCCTCTCGGCGCGCAGTTTCAATCGGGCTCGCTCGGTCCTTCTTCGTCGTCAAAGTCGCCCTCGCAACCATCCTCTGTCGCCTTCAGTTCCGCGAAGCGAGCAAATGAATTCCCCCGGACGCGAAACCGTTGCGCTTCCTGCGCTGCGCGGAACCGTCGTCGTGCGCCTTCGAGACCGCACGAGACGCCGTGCACGAACTGTCGCGGCGTGCAGACACAGTCAGAAACAGAGATCAATCAAAAGCGCACGGCTCCTCTCCTTCTCCGTCTGTCCCCTCCCCCTTTCTGCGAAGATCGACGGTACTGGCGCTGCAGGCAGGCGACGACGACGAAACCGCTTCTCCCCACTACGTCGCGCCTTGCGCGTTCGCCCTCATCGCCGCCCGTCGTTGCAGGTGCGGGTCCCGCGCTCATCGCCCCCGTCGCCTTTTCCAGTTCTTTTCCCCTCCAGTTACGCTTCGCGCCACCCTTTTTGTCTTTGTGCATGGTCGTTATGTGGACGACGCGGCACGCACGCGCAGGACGTAGACCGCCTTCCCTCCCTCCTCCCTCCCTTCCTTTGTCGTCGATCGTCTCCTCTCCTTCTGCGGAGTTGATGCCGGGACAGATCGCTGGAGCGCAGCCCGTGACCCTGAAGCTACGCCGGGTACCGAGAGAGCGCATTGCGCTGCTGGTCGCCGCCGCCGACTGTCGGCGAAGGAACGGGCAAGAGGGGAAGGAGAAGAGTCAGCTGGCAATCAGCAGACGCTAATCAGCCTGGGACTGCAAGGCCATCTTGCGCGCGACGCGACGACAGCACCGACGAGTCGACGACGACGACGACAGCGGAAGAAGAAGAGGGACGCGTAGACGTCGCTTCCAAGGATTTGGAATGGAAGAAGTCAGCGCCCCGCCTTTCCGCGCTCGCGCGTCGCTCTCCCCTCTTGTCGTATTTAGCCGCGAGCTAATTGCGCACACGCATCGGCCGCACGCATTGCTCGTGCATCGAAGGCGGCTGGCAGTGGCTCGACCACGTCAATCACTCAGTCTGTGCTCGGTGTACGTAGTTATTCCACTTGTGCTCGCATGCCTGCATTGTGACGGAGTTGCCGGCTCACCGCTTCCTTAGTTAACCATATTCGGGAGTGCTTCTGTGCCCGCTTGGCAAGTACATGTGTACATTCATTGTACAGTAGGTACATATATCTTGTCAGGTACCGAACACCGACCACCTAACACCTACGTGTCGTAGAACTCTGATAGCACGAAAGAGAGCACAAGCGGCGGGCTGTCCGACAGCTCCAATTTCAGCAGGAGAGACGCGACCAAGTGGTGGCGAGCAACGCCAACGCAGGCGGCCTCTTTGGCAACGCTTCCACCGGCCCGCGTTTGAACCATGGGGCCGACTTTGCCGTCCAACCGTACCATGCCTTTCACGCGGCAGCAGGAAGTGCCGCCGGCTACGCACCGGCTGACTTCGATCCCTACTCGGCCTTGGCTCACCATCAACAGGTACTTTTCATCAGTTGCTATTTTCTTGTGTAGGATTGAAATGCAACGCCGAAAAGTCGCGTTCACACATTAACCAAAATATCGATTAACCTTGGGTCATAACTGCGGGCACTTAACATTTCCCTGAAATTCTTCGCTTGGCTAAATTACTTTGACATACCAGGATAGAGCTCCGCCTTCACGGAACCCATTTCTCATCTAACTCCCCAATTTCAGTTCCAGCAACAGTATGGCGGCTTCCAGCGCAACTCGGAGGCGGAACTGCAAGCGCGCATGGGTCCGGCCATGGGCTATCCGAGCGCCGGTTACCGCAACATCATCCAGGGCACAGCCCAAGGCCAGCAAGAGGCGGCCTCGCTGCTGCAGCTGGCAGGCGGTGCCCACTCGCACCACCTACTGGGACTGCAGGCACAAGATGGACAGGACATGGACGGCCACTCGCCCATGCAGATGGACCAGGGTGGACCCACCATGGCCGACTTCAAGGTGAGCAGAGATCGCCATGAATTTCGCCTCTACCTGGTCGTTGTTTCGCCACATAAATCCCTTGCATCTTACACTTTGAGTAAACATCTTGCAGATGTATGGGCACGGCGACGTAGGAGGAGAACAAACGAGCGTCATCAAACGAGGTTCGTTCTTCGTTGCTCGCACTGTCTATCCTCCAAAATGTGTGGAGCATATAGCGGTTGCCCTCCACGAAAAGCGTTCAACTTTGGTCACCCAAAACTATGCACGCATGACGGCTCTATCAGCATACCACTAAACCTATACAGCGTTTCGCCAAATTCGTTTGCGCGTGAAGCCACGCGACGGGGAATCTCAAAGTAGGCATGCACTGTCTCACTGACGTTACAAAGGACAAAATATATTTTATTGTAATGAGAGAGCCACGCAGGAGACTCCCCAAGGTAGGTAACTCAGATTTGACATTGCAAGTTGCAAAGTCAGCGCTACAGTGCTATGGAAGTCGCGACGCCGTTATGCGCAATTGATGCGCATGACGTTATTATGCGCAATTAATTCGATGGGTTTAGAGAAATTTGTATTAACATTTCAGCACTATCGTTTGCCGTAACTTGTGTGCGTTACTTGTGTGTCGATCAGAGTTTTTAGGCACTTTTTGGACCATTCGGTACTTCACAAAGATACTAGCGCGCTGTTCTAAAGTGGTTTAAGCGATTCTGCGCCTGGTTATCTATTCTATGCTTCCACAGCCAGCTACCGCATTTAACTTTTGATGTGTTCAAACACCGCTGGCACGGTACAGTAAAAAGTACTGTACCATGTTTAATTCAAAAGTTCGAAGTACTTTTGTAGCACAGTAATCACATATTATTAAAAGTACTGTACCATGTTTAATTCAAAAGTTTGAAGAAGTTTTGTACGACAGTAATCGCATATCTACCGATCTTTTATGATCAGAGCTGTCCCAGAATCGAGAAGCGATTTGGAGCATGAGTTTAGATTTGTGGAGTATACTGGCACTGGGTTTGAATGACTTGATTGTGCTAGCGTGAATGCCGCTTTTGTCCATTTCGGTTCCTATGTTTTTATACTCCACAAAAAAGTGTGGAGTATATAGCGATTGTGCGCGGAAACAGAAAATTGCAACGGATGTAGCTCGCGCATGAAGCGGCCGATTTCAAAACGGTCTTTTGCGTTGGGTAGGTCTAGTGGGTGGGCAACCTGCACGACATATGGGGTCACGCTGCGGGACCCTGTTGGCGGGAAATTCAAAAATTTAAATTTTCAAAGTACTGAAAAATGGGTTAAACAAGGTAGAACTCGAAAAAGTTGCATATAATGGTATATACTATCTTTTGATATGTTGTAGTACTCGATAGGGCCTAGGGTGGAAAAAATGAATTGGATCGCTGCGGGACCCATTTTGGCGCCAAATTTGAAAAATTCGCGATTTTTGGCCCTGGGTCGACTTTGACGAGCTGCTGTGCGAGCTAGGTAGCAGCTAGAGCGGCGAGACCACTCTTGGTGCTCCTTCCCAGATGTCCTCTATCGAATGGGCCATGAACGAAGAAAATCGGCCGAAACACAAAAAACTTTCTTACACTGCGACTTTTTTGACTCCGGGGTCGAAAATTGCGATTTTTGTGTTTCTGCGTTTATAGCGCTCCAATGCGTTGCCGAATCGTTCCAAAAGTGGTTTCAAACGATTCTACGCTTCAATCTGGTCTAGAAAAGTGTTTTGGAAAAATTTTCGAAGCTACAGTATCCCTGCCGCGTCCGTTTGAATTGTGGGTGTCCGGTCGACTTTTGCAATATTATACTCGATTTCGGGGTTTTCGGGGGCGCTGATTACGAATTTGGCATTCGTTTATCGTTTAGATAATGTTTGAACGTACCTATGACGAAATCGCATGCTACCGTACCCCAACTGCAGAATTTCGTTTCTGCGAGTCCATAGGAAGTTAGGGGTGTTGTATGTTGATTCTGGGGTATTCTGGGATGTAGATCACGAATTCGGCATTAGTTTTCCGATTGGGAGTGTCAGGAGGCCACAACAGCAGAGGAGTCACTGTGCGTAGGAGTTCAAATTTGTGGAGTACACTGCGTCCCCCGGACGACTTGCCTGGTCGTTCTTTTGCTTCTGTAGTAGGCTTGTTACGCTGATGGTAGTGGCCGTAGGCAGTTCTCGCTTGCTGAAGGCAGCGTCTGTGTTTGTCGTCGCCGCACATCGGTCGCCTGAGTGAGACTCGGCTCACGGCGCCGGCTAGCACAGCGGTTCCGTCGCCTGTTGACCTAGCGGCGCGGCGCTTGCTCCATCCACCGCTGCTGCACTGCAAACAGCACCTTAGGGCACGAACGAACCATATAGCCAGAGGAGACGAGAGGGGTGGAAGACTGAAGGGCGGACCGACTGTACTGGAGCAGGGACGGCGGCGCCGTCGCCGCTATCTGTCGGCGGGAGCGGGCGGACGAGCGGCGAGCGCGCGCAGATACAGGCAGCGAGAGCGGCGAAGGGCAGGCATAGCCGGCGGAAAGTGGTGACGACGGCCGGGGGACGGCGGGGAGAAAGCGGGGGAGGCAACAGCGCCCTAGGCCAGTTTTGCTGCTGCGTTCCTTCGCCTTTCTCCGCTCTCCCGTGGCGGTGGTGGTGTTGCTCGCGCGTTGCCTGCATAGCCAAGGAGAGAGAGCGTCGCGCTGCCGTCCCACTACGCACGCGCCGGTGACTGTTCTTCCTTCTGTGGAAAGAATCTCCGCCGCAGCCACTCGCTCGTCGCTACGAAGAAGACGGAGAGCCCAAGGCGAAAATGTTCCCCATCTATTCGAAGTCGAAGCGCAAGTCAACGGCGCCCGTGAAGCGGAAGGCGGACGTCGACGACGATCTTCTCCACGAGAACGGCAACGGAGCTCTCGAAGAGGTCACACCGAAAAGGAGCAGACTCGACTTCTTCCATGGCAACGGTGGCTATGACGATCTGGACGCCTTTGTCGCCGACGACGACGACGAAAGGCCCCTGTCTAGCTCCGTGTCGAACAACAGCTTGAGTCCTACCATCATCAACAACAACAACGACTACGGGGATGAAGACGGGGAAATGGGTACTCGTGCGCGGTCGCGTAGCCCTCCGTTCTGCTTTGCAGCCACACCTTACTTGTCCTGATTTTCGCATGTCGTGATTCTTGTGTTTGTCTCCATTTGTCCGTCTATTTTGGGAATGTGCTTCTTTGTCTAAGCACCTTCTCTTTCCAGCATCTGCCGTGGGCGGGATGGGCGTTCGCCCGAAGCTGGAGCCGAACGGCTGTCTCCTGCAGTCTGGCGCCTCTCCCCAGGACATCTTCTGCTCTGTTCCCGGCCGTCTCAGTCTGCTCAGCTCCACCAGCAAGTACAAGGTCACCGTTGGAGAGATACAGAGACGACTCTCGCCTCCGGAATGCCTCAACGCCTCTCTGTTGGGCGGCATCCTCAGAAGGTGTGGCCCTTGTGCGTCGAGTGCCGCACATACATACGTATGTTGTCATCGTACTGCCGCGATAATCTTCCCAGAGCCAAGTCGAAGAACGGCGGCAAATCTCTAAGAGAAAGCCTGGAGAAGATTGGTATGAATCTCCCCGCCGGACGTCGCAAGGCGGCTAACGTCACTCTTCTTACCTCTCTAGTCGAAGGTACATACATACGTCGTGTTGCCATGGATAATATGAAAGTATTGCAGTATCCTGCTGCCCTGCTAGAATGCTTGCGACCTCAATGTTCCCTTCTAGGCGAGGCAATTCACCTGGCCCGCGACTTCGGTTACGTCTGCGAGAACGAGTTCCCCGCTCGTCAGGTCGCCGAGTACCTAACGCGCACCCACTGCTCTGGCGAGAGCCCCGAAGTTCAGAGGAGACGAGAGATGCTGTTGCAGACGAAGTGCGTAGGCACAACGCCCTCTCTCGTGTACCGCCGCGTGGGCACCTACAGTACGCTTTCACGCTCGCTTCAGGCGCTCTCTGAAGGAGCTGTCGGACCTGCTGGTGATGGACCGATCGCCGCTGTGCAACTCGAGACCGCCGCCCGTGCTCGACCCCAACATCCAGCGCTACCTGACCCACTTCTCTTTGGCCACGCACGGCTTCGGCTCTCCCGCCCTCTCCAGCGCCATCACCACCATCATCGCCTTCCTCAATGAGTCCCTCAAGTGCCTCGATCGCTCCTACCCGCCCACGGGAAGCGCCGCCGCCGGCGCCCTTCCTCCCTCCAACATCCCGACCAGCGGCGCAGCGGCGGCCGGAAGCGTGGGCAGCGGAGGCGGCGGCGGCGGCAGCGCCTTCTCCAGCGCCCACTTGCCCAGTCATCTGAACGCTGCGGCCCTGGCAGCCATGGAGAACGCCGCCAAGCTGACCTTACCTCAAGGACTGGGCGGGGCCGACCACTCGCAGAAGTAGCTACTGTACTGTCCGTAATCTACAAACTTGAGAACTAGCGCGCGCGCGAGACCCCCGACATGGGACACCCAAGTTGTTCTGGCTTTATCGTTTGTGTCGAGCCGCTGTCTTCCGTTTCTCATTTGTGCCGAGTTAGGTAGATCGTCGTAGTTCGTTTCGTAGTTGGCCGATCTGGGCATCGCGCTTGTTAGTGGAAGACGTGATGCGCGTTACGCGGTATTCGCAGTGGGAGTAGTATGCTACGTAGTACGTACCTACAGTATCTGCGTCCAGCGCTGGTCGAGCCGAAAGAGGCACGCGAGTGTGTGAGCAGTGCAATTGGCCAGGGATAATGGTAGATATTCCAGATTTCTCGCTGCAATGATGATGCTCCCACGTTGTGTTGTGAAGGAAAACCAACCGATTTCTTTCTATCACTACTGATAACCGGACCCGAGTTCTTATACACAACGAATAAGCACTGCTGCGTAAAGAAGTCGGTAGTTATGTAGTTTCAACGTGTATTTTCCTCTGCCATCTTGATGACAGTGGCGTTCGATTCGATCAGCGCGTGGGCAGCTCCGATCTCTTCGAAGGGCATCACGCAGTCGACGACCATTCGATAGTGAACAGTGAAAGCTCGAAGTCGGCCGACAACTTCGCCTTGTACGGAACCCGGAATCCAAATAGCCGGAATAGTTCCGGACGGACGACACTTAATGAGTGCACCCCTTTTACTGACTGAGTGCACCCAACGCAAATCTGGCCGGCATCCAGAATTACTGACTGCGTGCACCCAATAAAATTACTGACTGAGTGCACCCCGTGAGCCTGGCCGTCCTTCACTTCTGATACGGAGCGAGTGCATAGAAGTGGCACAGCAGGCCTGAGCAGGAGGTGAATAAGATGGAGGAGTGTTTATTCCACTTACAGTTTGCACTAAAACTCGGTCGGCGTCGCGCCTGGCGGGTCTCAGCTGAGGCTTAGCGCGACAACCAACTTCAGGGCGCGCTCCGCTCGACGACGAGGTTATACTGGTTATACTGCGGAAACAAACAGCGCAGTCTGGTTGCTTCCCGAGCGGTGACCCCACCCCACCCGTTAGAGGTAGCGTTGCACATAGTACTTTCAGCCAGCCGAGCAGGCACTGCTCGACCGGGCGCGAACGATCCTCCAGGCCCGATTCAAAGAGCTGCAGCCTCGGGCCGCCATGCGAAGGGGAATTTGTGCCGCTGCGTGTTTCGTTTTTGCTCGGTCTCTTCTCTTGGCGTCCGTGCGTAACTTATTGGTGGTACGCAGTTCAACGGCCAAATATGTACTTGCTAAGTAGTAATTTTGTCAACGGGTGCGGTGAATCGCGTGGTTATTGGTATAAATAGTAATACTTTGCGCGGAAGGTTGAGTTCGGTCGGTCTCTCCTAGTGCTGTCGTTGTCCGGGCAGTTTCCATTTTGTCTTGTCTTTGTTTTGTCCGAAAAACTCCAAAGGACAAATTTGTCTTGTTTTGTGCACAATTGTCCGATTTTGTCCTCATTTGTCCGACAAAA
Organism: Linhomoeus sp. GSCO2_2; assembly: GCA_030248115.1. Lineage (NCBI taxonomy): Eukaryota > Metazoa > Nematoda > Chromadorea > Monhysterida > Linhomoeidae > Linhomoeus > Linhomoeus sp. GSCO2_2. The sequence goes on along the minus strand of JASAMZ010003866.1, from coordinate 5,180 downwards.
TTGATTTTGTCCGACAAAAATCATTTTGTCCGGCCACAATTTCCTCCAAGATGGGCCTTCCTCAGCCAGAAGTACAGTGGAAAAGCTTGAAAAGACAACATTTTGTCACTCAGTGTGGCCAACAGAACTACAACGGTCTGTTGGTAGTTTGTTAGGCGACCTGTTATGCTCCAATCCGAATGCCAAAAGGTGTACTGGCCGATATTTCCCCCAAAATTTCTCCAATATTGTGCATTTTCAGGGGATTCTCACCTGGCATAGGACAATATTTGCCAAATTGTCGGACAAAAAAGGACAATTGTCCTTTTCAAAGAGCATTTTGGTTTTGTCTTGTCTTGTTTTGTGCACAAAGACAAAGACAACGGTTTGTGCACAAAAACTTTTGTGCACAACGACAGCAGTAGTCTCTCCTCTCGCTCGTCGCTGTGTGTGCTGCGTCTTTACCGAAGAGACTGTCATTTTCAAATTCGGTGCTTGTGCTTCATCGCTTGAGAACCACTTGATAGCAATTGGGAAACTTGAATTGATTACGGTACGAGACCGAATGAGAATGGAAGAGCCGGTCGGACGAGACGGATTCGCCAATCGCTGTTTGCATGAAGGAAGCGAGCGGTGTCGACTACGACGCGCCGCGAGCTAACAATAATGGTCTCGTCCTGGTTCTGTGTGGTCTGCGGTTTTGTAGTCTGAATGCTGGAGCCGGGAAATACGACGATTCACTCGGATATGTGGCGTCGGAAGGAGAAGCGGTGGGTGCTTTCGAATTTTCCTAACAGGAGCGCTCGCTACACTCTGCGCACAGCAGGCAGGGCAACGTGTCGTCTTATCGCTTTCGGATCATGTGAAATCACAAGAGGCTGCAATGGGAGCGGCGAACGGCTTGTAGGCGCTGCAGCACGATCGGTTGGGCCATCGGTTGGGTCCACACGACGGGACTGTCCGGCTCGCGCGTCTTCTGCTTCTCTTTGCGCATCGACGACAGCAGCCACCTCCGTCCCTTCTTCCTCGTCTGCTCCTCTGGTGGCGTCCTGGCAGCAGGCTCGATGTGGGCGCGGACGACGGCCTGCATGATCTCCACGAAGTCCCGCACGACGCAGTAGAAGGGAGGCGCCGGCGCCGGCGGTAGATGTAGCTTGCCCAGAGCCTCCCACTGGGCGAGGAGCTTGCGGGGGCACTCGCAGCGCTTGCTGGCCCAGAGGGCGCTTCGCTTGGCGATCAACTCGGCTCTTGAGTGAGGACGTCGGCGAGCTGCCTTCGGTGCCTCCGCTCGTTTTCGTCGCCGCGCTCGCGTCCCTGCTCGCGCAGCCCGTTGAGAAGTCTCTGCAGCTCGAGTAGTCGGTGCACTGCTTGGGCGGGAGCCTCTCCGTTGTCGTCGGTTGGGATGGCGCTCCTGTCCTGCTGAGAAGAAGGGCCCTTGTCTCTGCGTGCGGCGGGCAGTCGCACGGCTTTACTGCCCGGACTGGGCGCTCTCCAGGTGGGACGACGGCGGGTCCCCGGCTTTTTCTCCTAGAACATCAACTATGAGGACAAATGAACGTCGGCGGCCTGTCTTCGCTCGTGGGGCTCTCTCTCACCTTCGCTCCTCCACCCTCCTGTCTCGGCTTCTTGTCGGGGTTCGTCAGGACCTCTGGTGGTTCTGTCGTGGTCGTGGCCGTCGTCGTCGTCGCCGCCGGCATGCGCATGTTGGCCGGCAGCAGTCTGAGAACAGAGTCCTTGCCGATGGGGTAGTCGTCCAGTCTTCTGTTGGGATTGAGCCGGCGCTCTGAAGTGGGGAGAAAGGCAACTGTACGCATACTGTATGTACATGGGTAGATTAGGCAGTCGCATGCTATGCTATAGGTGAAGGGGACGATACCGCCGAAGTAGAGGGCGTCGCCGTTGCCGAGGTCCCGAAACACGGCCTGGACAAGTAGCGACTTGAGCTGCCCCACTTGAGCGGCCGGCGGCAGCTCGACTTTGACGGTCATGCCGGAGAGCGGGTCCTGCACGTAAATGGACGAATCAACTCCGTTTCGAGGTTGTCAGACGAAGAAGAAAGGGTAGCCGACTGCAGCCCACTTTCACCCAGAACGAGCGGTCGGCCGCGCCCGCGCCGCCAGAAGCCGTTGATCTCGCTTCCAGCGCCGCCATCCGACCGGTAGTCACGATAGTCGCAAGGGGCAGCGCCGACGTCGTCGCAGTTGACAGTGAAGAAGGCCCGCCTCTTCTCTTCTCGTCCCTTCAATTGCTTCTTTCTTCTGTTGATCTATTATGATGTCTACAACATACAAGGAATGAAAATGACACTAAAACTGAACATCGACACCGACTGGAGTCCGCACTCCATCGTAGCGCCTGGCAGTCCGAGCAGCTCGACGTGAAGACGACAGCCAGTTGCGACTTCAAGAATCCTTATGCTCTCCTGGTGGGAGGAAGGCTTGATCGGGTCGTCGTGGTTGAGCGACTGACTGCGCTTGAACGATTAGGAACATTGTCATAGGTGCTCGACCCAGCAGTATGTGCTTCTCGCCGGGTTGCAGCTAACACTTGTTGTTGTCCTGATTTTCGGCATGTTGTGCTTATTGCGTTTGGCTCCCTTTCTCCGTATATTTTGGGCGTGTGTTCCTTCCTCTAAGCACCTTCTCCTTCCAGCCGCCGCCGTGGGCGGGATGGGTCTCCCCAGGACATCTTCTGCTCGGTTCCTGGTGGTCTGAGTCTGCTCAGCTCGAGCACAAGGTGACCGTTGGAGAGATACAGAGACGACTCTCGCGTGCTTCAACGCCTCTCTGTTGGTAGCCGCGATATGTACATCTGCTAATCTGTCGCATAACAGGTAGTTAGGCCCCTCTCGCCACGGGTGGCAGCGAGGACAGCAAGGAGAGCGACACACTATTTCCGAACATATAGTTTGGAATTCGCTTGAAGAGAGCTGCTCTCGTGCCGACGCCCAATTTAAGACAAATTTAGTTCGAGAGATACCGAACTACCCATTTGCACACTCGTATTTTTCAGACCCCATATTTTCCCATGTCGTCAAAACTGAGCCAACTAATGGAGAGTCCATAGGTGCCGCCCAGATTCGGGCGGGGGGCCAAACCGGGTCCCGCGGGGGGGGTGGGGGGGGGGTCTAGCGAAAAGCGAATTCACGTTTCGCTTCCTGAGAAAATGTTAAGAAAATCCAGCAAAGGCTAAATTTTAGCCCAAAATGCGTTTTTAAGCGACTTTTGAGGGCCAATATGCCCAAAATAAGGTAATACCTCTCAAAAAAAGCGCCCAGCCGAGACATTCAGCTCAAAACTACAATTTATGGTAAAAGAGTCGCGGCCGGGGGGGGGGGGGTTTGGCGCAAATTCGGCCGTTCGCTTCGACCTTCTTCATCTTCCCACGAAACCGCCTCTTATCACTGCTGATAATGGTGACAGCAAATAAAACTCACTGGGGTTCGACAATGATCTTCTCCTGGCCTCCGGTCTTCACGTCGATCACCGTGGTCTCAGTGATCACTGCTTTCAAGTCACCGGAACCACTGGGCTGGGGCTTGTTACCCCTCCGCGCCAGGGTGACCTTCTGCGCGTTCACTACAACACGTTATACAGTATGCCGATGCTCAGGAGAAACGTGGCTGAGTTTGGGTGGGGGGAGGAGAGAGGGAGGGAGGGAGGGTTGGGGGATTCTGAACGCATGGTTCTTTCACTTCATTCTTTGAAAAAGTTGTTCATTATGAAAAAGTAAACATCCGTAGTACATCTCTCTCTACCCGACGTTCTTGGCCTGGTTGGGCTCGAGTCGACGTGGAGGCACATTGTCAAAGGGAAAGAAGTTTCTAAATGTTACGAAAAGAAGTTTCAAGATGTTCAAAACGCATGATGACTGAAGTCATAGAAAGTGGCGCCAAACGAAATTACGCTCTATGCGGGGTGCCCGCGAAAGTTCGCGGTGATTGGCCGGCGCAATACCAGCTATACTTTGATTGGCTGATGCTTTGGCGGGCAATAGATTGTCATCGGTTACCGTAAGCAATTCAAAAATTGAACACAAAGAACCATAAAAGAAGGAACATGGCAATCACGAGATGTTTATTCGCGTTCCATACTTCGCTTCTGCAGTCGATCGCTGATAGAATGAATTTCGGACAATGTACAGGGTGTAACAGAGTTTCGGGCCGATTTGTTTCTTGAATAACTCTTGCTAGACTACGAATTTTCTAGTGTGGTCTTCTGCACAATGTAGGCAACAATCTAGGAAATCTTATGGGTTACATGATGAATTTTTAACGTGCAGTACGGTAGCAGCGTAAGCGATACAAATTTCGACTTTCGAGCTTGTTTCTTAAGGCCTACGTACCAGGTGTCGTCTGAGTCCCGCTTCTCTACAGCCAGCTGTAGGTAAGTCAGAGCGATGAAACTTGAAGATTGCAACTCTGACACCAATTTTCAGGATCCTAGACCCTGCTGTGCACAATTGCCGGCTTAAAACGCAAAATTCTGCTCATCGAGGAGGAAGGATGTGAAGAAATCGCCTAATTTTGCGTTTTTAAGCCGCAATCGCGCACAGTTTGGCATACGATGCCGAAAATTGGTGTCAGAGTTGTAAACACATTTGGCTTTGATGATATCTTCGAGTTTCATCATTCTCGCTTTCCTATAGCTTGTTGGAGAGGGGACGTGACTCAAAAGGCACTTGACGGGCCTTGAGAAACAAGCTCGAAATTTTAATCGCTTGCGCCGCTAGCGTACTGTACGTTGAAAATTTGTCATGTAGCCCATAAAATTTCCTAGGGTTTTCCCTACATTACGCAAAAGACCTCACTAAAAATTCTCGCAGCCTAGCAAGAGTTATTGAAGAAGTAAATCAACCCCAAACTCTGTTACACCTTGTTTGTAGGTTGCGTAACGCACGTAGGAGACAGACGGGAAGGGCGCCGGCGCACTTCCTCGAACATACCGACCAGCGGCGCATCGGCGTCCGGAAGCGTGGGCACCGGAGGCGGCGGCGGGAAAGGGCGGGGCCCACCAGCTCGCAGAAGAAGCTACTGTACTGTGCCCTAGGTACATAACTTGAGGACTAGCGGGCGCGCGAGACCCGCGACACTACACCCAAGTTTTCGGGCTTACCGTTCGCGCCCAGCCGCCGTCTTCCGTTTCTCGTTTGTGCCGAGTTAGATAGATCGTCGATCGTCGTAGTTTGTCTCGCAGTTGGTC
>JASAMZ010003862.1:0-40075 GCA_030248115.1 Linhomoeus sp. GSCO2_2 | reverse complement strand
CTCCATTTTACTTCACCTCCTGCTCAGGCCTGCTGCGCCCCTTCCCGTTAGCGCTGGCGACAACTTTCATCTTGAAGACGGCTATTGACTGGTCCATCAAACGATAGCCGTCTTTTTGAGCAGAAGACGGCCATCGCCTGATGTATTAGGCGATGGCCGTCTTTTCCCCGAGAAGGCGACTGCGCCGTGATTTACCAGGCCATAGCCGTCAGACGGCAATCGCCTGAAGACGGCTAGGGTCTGCAACATAGGGTGGCCGATGGTGGGTTTGCCAACTTTGTCCGTTCACTGTATGAGATTACGCTAACCGATTGATTTGAAATTTTGAATGTTTGTAGTTTCATGTTCAACTTATATATCCTCCAGGTGAGAGGTTTGTAAAATGCACCACGCGCAAGTGACTGAGCCACAAAGCCAAACCCCTGATTTTCGAGGGTAGTCAACACGTGAATCACCGTCATTTGCGCAGTGTTGAACGTTGTGCTAGGCGGTAAACGGCATTTGAAGGTCAAGAAAACAAGCTTTCAGATGACAAAAGAATGGACTTCATAACGCAAACGACGCGCGAGTACACCAAAACCAAAATTGGTCAAATCGTGCTGTGAAGGAGAAATGGGCGCCACCTGCATGAGAAGGATGGTCAAAGAGGTTTGCAAGGACACTTCCACAAATTTTGGTTGGGTGTACCTCGCGCGTCGTTTGCGTTACGAAGTCGATTCTTTTGTCATCTGAAAGCTTGTTTTCTTGCCCTTCAAATGCCGTTGACCGCTTCGCACAAGGTTCAACACTGCGTAAATGACGGCGATTCACGTGTTGACTACCCTCGAAAATCAGGGATTTGGCTTTGTGGCTCAGTCACTTGCGCGTGGTGCATTTTACAAACCTCTCACCTGGAGGGTATCTAAGTTGAACATGAAACTACAAACATCCAAAATTTAAGATCAGTCGGTTAGCGTAATCTCCTACAGTGAACGGACAAAGTTGGCAAACCCACCGTGGGCCACCCTACGGACGCTCTTGTCTGTTTGTGTGTCTGCCTGTCTGTGGTTATGGGAAAAGTAGAGAGAAGACGGTTGTGCCACCCAATGGAGTCGAATGCGTTGAGTAACCTGCTGCTGTTCCGTTTCTGTTTGTAATTTCGCAGCTTCGAGATACCGTAAACCCTCCAATAAGTGCCCCCCCCCCCCTCAGGAATAAGCGCCCCCTGCAGATAAGACGCCTCTTTACCTAGAGGGAGGTTGAGAAAATAAGCGCCCCCCCTCCAATAAGCGCCCCCCCTTTTGGTACATAGGTACCAGTAGTATTAACACTACCACACGTGCTCTGTGATGATTTCTAACACAAGATAGGGCTATATATGACAATATAACGACTAATGGTAGCTATTATGATCAAAAGCTCAGCAGTTTCAGTATAAAATCGATGCCAATATACAGGGTGTTCGACGGTGGGTGTTCCAACTTTGGTCGACTGTTGCGCGTCACTGCGTTGACCGATTTTGCTGAAATTTTGTTGACACCTATTAGCAAGTGCAACTTAGACACTTCCAAAATTTCAATGCTCTACACCTATTCATGCGGGAATGCGGCCCCAAAACGCAAACATTGTCATTTTCTTAAAGCATTCGTCGGCTTGTGGCAGCTACAAAGTTGGCTTGCTTGTAGCTATTTTGCTGCCACCTGTACCATCACAATGAGGATTAATAGAGCTTCTGAACCGTGTCCGACCGAACCTCGTAGTTTGTAGCACGCTTCAGAATAATCAAATCACAGTCGGTCTGCAGGACCATCAACTGCTACTGCTGCTGCAGAGCCTCCTCCACGAGGTGCACCATCGCTGAAACATTGTTTGCGCTTTGTGGCCAGCGATTCCCGCCAGAATCGCTCATAGGCGCATAAGCTTTGCAGATGTCTAAGTCTCATTTATCAGGACGTGCCTACCAAATATCAGCCAAATCGGCTAACGCAGTGACGCGCAACAGCCGATCAAAGTTGGTACACCCACCATGAGACACCTATTACACAAAAGTATGGCGAAAATTGGACATTTTGGGGGAGGTTTTGGCAGTTAATAAGCGCCCCCTCGAATGCGTTCACTTCTCCAGAAGGCGCCCTTCCTAAAGCTAAGTTGAAAAAAAGCAAGCGCCCGATAGGGCGCTTATTGAAGGATTAACGGTATCTCTCTTGCAATTAGAAATACAAAAATGTCGCAAATGGCACTCTTATTTTAATAATCGTATCGAGAAAGCTTTTTACTGAAATGGAAGGAGCATAAAACGCGATGAAGTTGTGACATCGTTTCAGATTTACTAATTCACGAGATTAGAAATTTTTTAGGTTTTTGTCAAAATTCCCAAATTTCAACAATTTTAAACAGCTTAAATTTCAAAACTTCTTTGCACCGATGTGTCGAGCATAGTCTGCCAAGTATTTAGCAAATAGTCTCAGAGATTAACGTAATTTGGGATGTTTGCAAGGGGTTTGTCAAGTTTCCAAATTTAGACAATTTCAAACAGATCAAATTTCAAAATTTCTTTGCGCGGATGTATCGGGCATAGTTTGCCAAATTTATGACGGATGTGTTATGACTGTTCGTCGAAATTTCATAAATTGACAAAAATAAAACGTCTTTTATTGACGAATGTGAATACAGAAATGGTAAGGCCGTATGCCAATAAGAATTAATGACATAGTTTTACAGTTTCAATCAATTGCAATTTTGAGATATTTAGAATTAAACTTGACAAGATTCCGAAATCAAAATTTTCGTCTGACAAAAACAGCTGTTAATTGATGAATCTGCGCGCGGAAAATAGAAATGTCACGTCAAAGGATATTCACGATGAAGAACAACCGGACTAAACTTTTGGCAAGTTTTTCTGTTGGATGTGACGTTGCATACAGGTAGGAAACATCAGATAAACGGCGTCGTATCATGCCGATATCGTATAGCGAACGCGGCGATATCACTGAGCTTCAGATCAGCTGTACAGGCAACCGTATCGTGTTGATAGTTGCACTTGATATTAAGGTACACGTTCTCAAGACACTTTCTCCAGATGCGGCAAACGGTGTATACAAAGTTTACTATACTGTTCACCAAAATTTGACAGACACAAAGTATAGGTTAAACTTTTTACACACACAGCTTGTTACTCTAAGCTTGTTTTGCCTATCCTCAGCCGGGCGACACCCTACGAGAGCTCGGCGTGCGTTGGAAAGTCGTAGAGATACGATCTTGAAGTCTACGGATAGGTCTCGACTCACTGATCGGGTCGCTAAGAGGTGTCGAGATTCAAAAGTTTGAATTGCGCGCGCTACAGTAACCAAAAGATCAAAACGAAAACGGCTCTAGATCACTCTTCTTACGTCGTAGAGCAGCGATCGACACGTCAGGTGAAAGCTCTCGACGGTCGACGCGTTCTTTCATGCGGCTGCAAAAGTTCTTTCAATTACGCAAACACGCGACGAGGAAAACGCCATTCTCGACATTTCGACGCTAAGATCACCCTAACTCGCCTGTCTTGCGTCGTAGAGGAGCTCAACGGATAGCTCTCGACTAAACTGATCATTTGCTCTCGCATTTGTCAAAACTCAAAAATTTGAATTGCGCGAGTTACAGTAACCTGAAAGCCCATAAGCACAGAACGTCTGTAACTTGCCCGCCTTACGTCTTAGAGCGGTGATCGACACGTCAGGTGAAAGCTCTCGACGTGTTCTTTCATGCGGCTGCAACAATTTTCTATTGGGAAAACACGCACTACGGAAAACGCCATTCTCGGGATTTTGTTAAGTATTTGTCAAACTCTGTCAAGTTTTTGTCACTTTTTTTGCCCGGCCTCAGCCGGGCGAACCCTGACGAGAGCTTTCCGTGCGTACGTGCGTGCGTTCGTTCGTCCGTGCGTAACGCTCTCATATCTCGGCGTTGGAAAGTCGTAGGAAGGAGATCTTAGACTTTATGGATAGGTCTCGACTCACTGGTAATGTTGCTAAGAGACTTCGAAATTCAAAAGTTTGAATTTTGCGCGCTACAGTACCCCGAAGGTCAAAACAGAAAACGGCTCTAACTCGCTCGTTTTACGTCGTAGAGCGGCGTGCATAGGCCAACTAAAAGGTCTCTACGTGCTCTTTTATTTGGCATTAAAAATTTTCTTAATTACGCGAACACGCACCACGAAAAGCGACATTCTCGCATTTTTAACGCAGAAATCGCTCTAACTCGCTCAGCGTGCGTCGTAGGGAGATGATCTTGGGTTGGTTGGATAGCTCTCGACTCACTGATCATTTGTTCTTCGATTGGTCGAAACTCAAAAGTTTGAATTTCGGGAGCTACAGTAACCCAAAAGTTTAAAACGCGAAACTTATCTAACTCGCTCGTCTTCCGTCATAGAGAGATGATCTTGAGTTGGTTGAAAAGGTTTCGGAACACTTATAATTCCTTTAAGAGAAGTCTAAATTCAAAAGTTTTAATTGCGCGCGCTACAGTAACCTGAAGGTCAAAAACACAACACGGCTCTAACACGCTCGTCTCACGTCGTAGAGCGCCGTGCGATAGGTCAACTGAATGGTCTCGACGTGCTCTTTTACTTGGCGTGAAAAATTTGTTAATTGCGCAAACCCGCACCACGAAAAGCGACATTCTTGCGTTTTTAGCATAGAAATCGCCCTAACTCGCTCAGCGTGCGTCGTAGAGAGGCGATCTCGGGTTGCTGGATAGCTTTTGACTCACTGAAGATTTGTTCTTCTATTGGTCGAAACTCAAAAGTTTGCATATCCGGCGAAGTCCTACCCCGAAATCTGGCGAGCCACTGGGGAACGACCGGGGAACGACTGGGGAACGATGCATTTTTGAAGTACTCCTGTTGATTTTTTGACAAATGAAGTACTTCGCTAATTTTTTCGACCATCTTTACATTTTTTATTTAGTGATATGGACAGCTTCACATAAAGCACTAACAAAATTGAAGCTCTACGAAATTTTGGGGTCCAAATTTTGCTGCGAAATTTGAAGCACTTCGCGATTTTTTTCTAGAAATTCTTGAAAAAAATCGCAGTGCTGCTACGGACCTCTTCGAAAAAAAAACCGGGAATTTGAAGTACTTCGGCGAATTTTGCCAAGTACTTCCCGGTTTTTGGATTTGGACCTGTCAAAAGTGGGCAAAAACAGAAACCAAAAAAAACGACACCTGTCACGTGCACTTTTCGCAAAAATGAAGATCGTCGAAAAAAAAAAAGGAATATTTCAAAATGGGCGTGTTTCCGATTGAAAAGTAGTTTTCATGGATTTGAAGTACTTCAAATCAGTTGCGTTCCACCCTTGTTCCACCCTTGTTCCCCAGCGTCTCATATTTGAGTGGGGCAGGGCTTCGCCAGATATCGCGAGCTACAGTAACCCAAAAGTTTAAAACGCAAAACTTCTCTAACTCGCTCGTCTTCCGTCGTAGAGAGACGATCTTGTTTGTTGAATAGGCTTCGTCACACTAATCATTCCGTTAAGAGAAGTCGAGATTCGAAAGTTTGAATTTGGCGAACTACAGTAACTCAAAGGTTTAAACAGCAAATCGGCCCAACTCGCTCGTCTTACGTTGTAGAGTGGCATTTGCTCGATCGTTTGAAAGCTTACGTTGAGGCAGTTGCTGAGCGGTCATTCCTAAAAGAAATACTTTTGTTTTTTTAAACCCTTGTCTTACGAACAACTTTGTCTGCTAAAAAAATTAATCCCGGGCGATTCCAATGTTGCCCTGCCACAACCGCTCAGAAATGCGTGTGTCTTGCTCAAAAAATAATCCCGGGCGATCCCAATGGTGTCTTGCAACAACCGCTCAGAAATGCGTGTGTCTTGCTCGAAAAAAATTAATCCCGGGCGATCCCAATGTTGCCCTGCAAGAACCCTCAGAAAAGGAGCGTGTCAGAAGTAGCGCATGAATAGTGGACTCCGGGCGGGCGCGCGTCATATCGGAAAGGCTTCGAAATACTTTACAAAAGTATCCACTCTTTTACTCTTCCACTTTTAAAACACTCACAAACCACTCTGTATTAATAAAGCAACTCAACTTTTTAAAACAGCTTGTTAGAAGCGTGGCTTGAAAGAGGGATCTCTTGCTCTAAAAGCCAAATCCCTTGCGAAATCAATATTGCTATACCCCCGTGCGAATGGGGAACTCGTGAAGCGGAGCAATACGGCGATGAAGTCGCACCCTCTCCTGCAGAAGAACGCAGAATCTTTGCAATGTCATACAGATTACTAATCAACTATTTCTTACCGGAGCTTGTTCACAGCGGCTTTGCCATTCCCGTGAACGCGACGCTAGATCAGTCGGCCAAATACATCTTCTCCGCAGCTGTCCGTGGTACATCGCTGACCACGTTTTGGCAATACTGGTCTGCAAGAGTAAAGTACTCTTGGGTCTGAGAACAATTGGGAAGACGCGGGAGGGAGGAGACTCTTGTACTATGGCGACTGAACTACTCCGCCCTTTGCGGAAGAGATGTAGGTTTTTTGCGCACGTGTACTACTAATCGGGGTATTATTCCGCGCCTCGACCGACGCGGACGACCATTAGCGCTAACCTGGTGGTTTTATGGGGGCGGACTTTCGAGCCCCCGCCCCCCCCCCCCCCCTTCTTCAAGAGGTACCCCCCCCCCCAAAGCTCTTCGAGATTCGATGGGCAACTTTACGACCCAGGCGCTGGCGCCTGTGGCATAAGGACACAGCTTCGGCATAATGGCACAAGCTCTGTGCGACAATTTGTGGTATAACGCACAACGTGGTATAATGATCTTGTGGTGGTATAACTACGCAGTGGCGTAGCAGGGGGGAGCAATCGGGGCAAATGTCCCCCCCCCAGATGAGAGCTTTGCCCACCCCCCCCCCCCCTCAGATGGCGAGAGGAGTCAGCAGGCTACCGACGATGTCTCAAACTCCATCTACGAGGTCAGACGAGCGAGTTATTAAGCCGAGCGAGCGTGACGTACGTACGTACGCACGTACGCACGCACGCACGCACGCACGCCGAGTCATAGGGTTTGCTCCGCCAGGCCGAGCGAATGTCGAAATCGACTTTTTCACTGATGAGCTAGCGCGAATTTCTTCAGAATGGAAGAGCACGGACGCTAGAATTTGTGAACACGAAGAATTTTTTCTCGATGTGTAATTTGATAGAATACGAATTGTCTCGTCGAATTTCATAATTGACAAATAGACGTATTTATTGACAATGTGATGCAGAATTGAAGGTCGCGGCGTAGAATTTGTGACATAGTTTTTCGTTTTGAAATTGCATTGGACATTGACACTAAATATTAAACATCGAAATCGACTTTTTCGTCTGATGAGCTAGCGGCGAATTTCTTCAAATGAGACATAGGCCGTGAACATTTGTACACAAAAGAATTTTTTCGCATATGCGCATTTCATAGAATACGCTTATTTGTCAATTTCATAACTGACAAATAGACGTCATTTATTGACGATGTAATGCAGAATTGAAGGTCGTAGTCAGAAGATTTGTGACATGGTTCTACAGCTTTGAATTACTGCAATTTAGAGCTATTTACATTAAAATATAAAAAAGTCGAAAATTGTTGGAAGTATGGAGGACGACTCCACCTCGTCACTATGGCGACTGAACTACTCACGCCCTTTGCGGAAGAGACGTCAGGTTGTGTCACGTGTACCTACCTAATCGGGTATTCATTCCCGCGCCCCTCGACCCGCACGCCGGCACGACCCCATTAGCGCTACCCTGGTGGTTTCACGGGGGCCGGACTTTCAGAGCCCCCCCGCCCCCCCCCCCCCCTTCTTCCAAGAGGTCACCCCCCCCCCCCCCCAAGCTCTTCGAGATTCGATGGGCCACTTTATGCACCCCGGCCCGATGGCGCCCTGTGGCTAGGACCGCCTTCCGGCTATGGCCAGCTCTGTGCGAACATTTGTGGTATACGCCAAACGTGGTATATGATCTTGTGGTGGTATACGACGCCAGTGGCGTGGCCAGGGGGACGATCGGGGCGAATGTCCCCCCCCCCCCCGAGATGAGAGCTTTGCCCACCCCCCCCCCCCCCCCCAGATGGCCAGCAAGAGAAAAAATTTTCGCTGCGGCGCGATAAAATAGTAAAAATTTTCGCTGCGGCGCTATGAATAATGAAAATTTTCGCCTGCGGCGCAATAAATAATAAAATTTTGGCGCCAGTTGGACTAGCGGTGAAATTTTTTTCAGAAATCGAAAGAGCATAGAACGCGGATAATTTGTAACACAAAAGAAATTGCTTGCAATTGTGGAATTTTATAGAAATACGCCACAATTTGCCAAAATTCTACAAATTGTCAAAAGTGTCATAACGCAGAAATGCGTACACCAAACGAAATTCCTAGTAGAGAACGACTGCACCAAACAGTTGGCAAGTTTTTTGTTCGATGTGGCGTATTCCCACAGGTATACAACTTCAGATGAACGGCGTCGTATCATGCCGATACCATATAGCGAACGCGGCGATATCACTGAGCTTTAGATCAGTTGTACAGACAACCGTATCGTGGTAATAGCTGATTTGAATAGTGGTACAAGTTTACACGTTTTCAAGATACCTTCGCTAGATGCGGCTAATTATGCGAATGAAATTTACTATACTGTTCACCAAGATTTGCCAGACACAAAGAATAGGTTGAACTTTTTACACACACAGCTTGTTAAAACAACTTCAGAGGTTACTCAGAAGGAAGTCGGGCATAGAACTTACGTTAATGCACTGATAAACAACCTTATGTGCAAGACCATGAGAGATTTCCAACAAATGACTTCAGCGTCTAATTATTCAGCGTCGTTCAGTGGCGTAGCCAGGATTGACAACTGGGAGGCGCAAAAAAATTTTGGGGAGGGCAAAATTTTTTAGCTGTTCGTTGAGCGTTACCGGGGTGTAAAATTACCGCGCATGTAAAATCTTGCTATTATTCACTTCTACAGCGCCACAGGCGAAAATTTTCATTATTTATAGCGCCGCAGGCGCAAATTTTCATTATTTATAGTGCCACTGGCGAAAATTTTCATTATTTATAGTGCCACTGGCGAAAACTTTCAGTAATTATAGCGCCGCAGGCGAAAATTTGCATGATTTATAGTACCGCAGAAAAAAATTTTCATTATTTGTAGCGCCGCAGGCGAAAATTTTCATTATTTATAGTGCCACAGGCGAAAATTTTCATTATTTGTAGCGCCGCAGGCAAAAAATATGCATTATTTATAGCGCCACAGGCGAAAATTTTTATTATTTATTGCGCCGCAGGCGAAAATTTTCATTATTCATAGCGCCGCAGGCGAAAATTTTTACTATTTATCGCGCCGCAGGCGAAAATTTTTTCTCTTGCTGGCCATCTGGGGGGGGGGGGGGGGTGGGCAAAGCTCTCATCTGGGGGGGGGGGACATTTGCCCCGATTGCTCCCCCCTGGCTACGCCACTGGCGTCGTTATACCACCACAAGATCATTATACCACGGTTTGTGGCGTTATACCACAAATTGTGTCGCACAGAGCTTGTGCCATTATGCCGGAAGGCTGTGTCCTTATGCCACAGGGCGCCAGCGGGCCTGGGGTGCATAAAGTTGGCCCATCGAATCTCGAAGAGCTTTGGGGGGGGGTGGGGGGTGACCTCTTGGAAGAAGGGGGGGGGGGGGGGGGCGGGGGGGGCTCGAAAGTCCGGCCCCCGTGAAACCACCAGGGTTAGCGCTAATGGGGTCGTGCCGGCGTGCGGGTCGAGGGCGCGGGAATGAATACCCGATTAGGTAGGTACACGTGACACAACCTGACGTCTCTTCCGCAAAGGGCGTGAGTAGTTCAGTCGCCATAGTGACGAGGTGGAGTCGTCCTCCATACTTCCAATCGCGTCTTCCCAATTGTTCTCAGACCCAAGAGTCTTTACTCTTGCAGACCAGTATTGCCAAAACGTGGTCAGCGATGTACCACGGACAGCTGCGGAGAAGATGTATTCGGCCGACAGCTGGTCTAGCGTCGCGTTCACGGGAATGGCAAAGCCGCTGTGAACAAGCTCCGGTAAGAAAAAGTTGAGTTAGTATTCTGTATGACATTGCAAAGATTTGCGTTCTTCTGCAGAGAGTGCGAGAGCTCATCGCCCGTATTGCTCCGCTTCACGAGTTCCCCATTCGCACGGGGGTATAGCAATATTGATTTCGCAAGGGATTTGGCTTTTAGAGCAAGAGATCCCTCTTTCAAGCCACGCTTCTAACAAGCTGTTTTAAAAAGTTGAGTTGTTTTATTAATACAGAGTGGTTTGTGAGTGTTTTAAAGTGGAAGAGTAAAAGAGTGGATACTTTTGTAAAGTATTTCGAAGCCTTTCCGATATGACGCGCGCCCGCCCGGAGTCCACTATTCATGCGCTACTTCTGACACGCTCCTTTCTGAGGGTTCTTGCAGGGCAACATTGGGATCGCCCGGGATTAATTTTTTGAGCAAGACACACGCATTTCTGAGCGGTTGTTGCAAGACACCATTGGGATCGCCCGGGATTATTTTTTGAGCAAGACACACGCATTTCTGAGCGGTTGTGGCAGGGCAACATTGGAATCGCCCGGGATTAATTTTTTTAGCAGACAAAGTTGTTCGTAAGACAAGGGTTTAAAAAAACAAAAGTATTTCTTTAGGAATGACCGCTCAGCAACTGCCTCAACGTAAGCTTTCAAACGATCGAGCAAATGCCACTCTACAACGTAAGACGAGCGAGTTGGGCCGATTTGCTGTTTAAACCTTTGAGTTACTGTAGTTCGCCAAATTCAAACTTTCGAATCTCGACTTCTCTTAACGGAATGATTAGTGTGACGAAGCCTATTCAACAAACAAGATCGTCTCTCTACGACGGAAGACGAGCGAGTTAGAGAAGTTTTGCGTTTTAAACTTTTGGGTTACTGTAGCTCGCGATATCTGGCGAAGCCCTGCCCCACTCAAATATGAGACGCTGGGGAACAAGGGTGGAACAAGGGTGGAACGCAACTGATTTGAAGTACTTCAAATCCATGAAAACTACTTCAATCGGAAACACGCCCATTTTGAAGTATTCCGTTTTTTTTTCGACGATCTTCATTTTTGCGAAAAGTGCACGTGACAGGTCCGTTTTTTTTGGTTTCTGTTTTTGCCCACTTTTGACAGGTCCAAATGCAAAAACCGCGAAGTACTTCGCAAAATTCGCCGAAGTACTTCAAATTCCGGTTTTTTTTTGAAGAGGTCCGCAGCAGCACTGCGATTTTTTTCGAAGTACTTCGAAAAAAATCGCGAAGTGCTTCAAATTTCGCAGCAAAATTTGGACCCCAAAATTTCGTAGAGCTTCAATTTTGTTAGTGCTTTATGTGAAGCTGTCCATATCACTAAATAAGAAATGTGAAGATGGTCGAAAAATTGGCGAAGTACTTCATTTGTCAAAAAATCTACAGGAGTACTTCAAAAATGCATCGTTCCCCAGTCGTTCCCCGGTCGTTCCCCAGTGGCTCGCCAGACTTCGGGGTAGGACTTCGCCGGATATGCAAACTTTTGAGTTTCGACCAATAGAAGAACAAATCTTCAGTGAGTCAAGAGCTATCCAGCAACCCGAGATCGCCTCTCTACGACGCACGCTGAGCGAGTTAGGGCGATTTCTATGCTAAAAACGCGAGAATGTCGCTTTTCGTGGTGCGTGTTTGCGCAATTAACAAATTTTTCACGCCAAGTAAAAGAGCACGTCGAGACCATTCAGTTGACCTATCGCACGGCGCTCTACGACGTGAGACGAGCGTGTTAGAGCCGTTTTGTGTTTTGGACCTTCAGGTTACTGTAGCGCGCGCAATTCAAACTTTTGAATTTCGACTTCTCTTAACGGAATTATCAGTGTGCCGAAACCTATTCAACGAACTCAAGATCGTCTCTCTATGACAGAAGACGAGCGAGTTAGATAAGTTTCGCGTTTTAAACTTTTGGGTTACTGTAGCTCCCGAAATTCAAACTTTTGAGTTTCGACCAATCGAAGAACAAATGATCAGTGAGTCGAGAGCTATCCAACCAACCCAAGATCATCTCCCTACGACGCACGCTGAGCGAGTTAGAGCGATTTCTGCGTTAAAAATGCGAGAATGTCGCTTTTCGTGGTGCGTGTTCGCGTAATTAAGAAAATTTTTAATGCCAAATAAAAGAGCACGTAGAGACCTTTTAGTTGGCCTATGCACGCCGCTCTACGACGTAAAACGAGCGAGTTAGAGCCGTTTTCTGTTTTGACCTTCGGGGTACTGTAGCGCGCAAAATTCAAACTTTTGAATTTCGAAGTCTCTTAGCAACATTACCAGTGAGTCGAGACCTATCCATAAAGTCTAAGATCTCCTTCCTACGACTTTCCAACGCCGAGATATGAGAGCGTTACGCACGGACGAACGAACGCACGCACGTACGCACGGAAAGCTCTCGTAGGGGTTCGCCCGGCTGAGGCCGGGCAAAAAAAGTGACAAAAACTTGACAGAGTTTGACAAATACTTAACAAAATCCCGAGAATGGCGTTTTCCGTAGTGCGTGTTTTCCCAATAGAAAATTGTTGCAGCCGCATGAAAGAACACGTCGAGAGCTTTCACCTGACGTGTCGATCACCGCTCTAAGACGTAAGGCGGGCAAGTTACAGACGTTCTGTGCTTATGGGCTTTCAGGTTACTGTAACTCGCGCAATTCAAATTTTTGAGTTTTGACAAATGCGAGAGCAAATGATCAGTTTAGTCGAGAGCTATCCGTTGAGCTCCTCTACGACGCAAGACAGGCGAGTTAGGGTGATCTTAGCGTCGAAATGTCGAGAATGGCGTTTTCCTCGTCGCGTGTTTGCGTAATTGAAAGAACTTTTGCAGCCGCATGAAAGAACGCGTCGACCGTCGAGAGCTTTCACCTGACGTGTCGATCGCTGCTCTACGACGTAAGAAGAGTGATCTAGAGCCGTTTTCGTTTTGATCTTTGGGTTACTGTAGCGCGCGCAATTCAAACTTTTGAATCTCGACACCTCTTAGCGACCCGATCAGTGAGTCGAGACCTATCCGTAGACTTCAAGATCGTATCTCTACGACTTTCCAACGCACGCCGAGCTCTCGTAGGGTGTCGCCCGGCTGAGGATAGGCAAAACAAGCTTAGAGTAACAAGCTGTGTGTGTAAAAAGTTTAACCTATACTTTGTGTCTGTCAAATTTTGGTGAACAGTATAGTAAACTTTGTATACACCGTTTGCCGCATCTGGAGAAAGTGTCTTGAGAACGTGTACCTTAATATCAAGTGCAACTATCAACACGATACGGTTGCCTGTACAGCTGATCTGAAGCTCAGTGATATCGCCGCGTTCGCTATACGATATCGGCATGATACGACGCCGTTTATCTGATGTTTCCTACCTGTATGCAACGTCACATCCAACAGAAAAACTTGCCAAAAGTTTAGTCCGGTTGTTCTTCATCGTGAATATCCTTTGACGTGACATTTCTATTTCCGCGCGCAGATTCATCAATTAACAGCTGTTTTTGTCAGACGAAAATTTTGATTTCGGAATCTTGTCAAGTTTAATTCTAAATATCTCAAAATTGCAATTGATTGAAACTGTAAAACTATGTCATTAATTCTTATTGGCATACGGCCTTACCATTTCTGTATTCACATTCGTCAATAAAAGACGTTCTATTTTTGTCAATTTATGAAATTTCGACGAACAGTCATAACACATCCGTCATAAATTTGGCAAACTATGCCCGATACATCCGCGCAAAGAAATTTTGAAATTTGATCTGTTTGAAATTGTCTAAATTTGGGAATTTTGACAAACCCCTTGCAAACATCCCAAATTACGTTAATCTCTGAGACTATTTGCTAAATACTTGGCAGACTATGCTCGACACATCGGTGCAAAGAAGTTTTGAAATTTAAGCTGTTTGAAATTGTTGAAATTTGGGAATTTTGACAAAAACCTAAAAAATTTCTAATCTCGTGAATTAGTAAATCTGAAACGATGTCACAACTTCATCGCGTTTTATGCTCCTTCCATTTCAGCAAAAGCTTTCTCGATACGATTATTAAAATAGGAGTGCCATTTGCGACATTTTTGTATTCTAATTGTAAATACCGTTAATCCTTCAATAAGCGCCCTGGGCGCTTATTTTTTCAACTTAGCTTTAGGAGGGGCGCTTATTGGAGGGGTGCGCTTATTCGAGGGGGCGCTTATTAACTGCCAAAACCTCCCCAAAATGTCCAGTTTTCGCCATACTTTTGTGTACAGGGTGTCTCATGGTGGGTGTACCAACTTTGATCGGCTGTTGCGCGTCACTGCGTTAGCCGATTTGGCTGATATTTGGTAGGCACGTCCTACTAAATGAGACTTAGACATCTGCAAAGCTTAAGCGCCCTACACCAATTCTGGCGGGAATGCTGGCCCAAAGCGCAAACAATGTTTCGACGATGGTGCACCTCGTGGAGGAGGCTCTGCAGCAGCAGAAGCAGTTGATGGTCCTGCAGACCGACTGTGATTTGATTATTCTGAAGCGTGCTACAAACTACGAGGTTCGTTCCAAGACCGTTCAGAAGCTCGATTAATCCTCATTGTGATGGTACAGGTGGCAGCAAAATAGCTACAAGCAAGCCAACTTTGTAGCTGCCACAAGCCGACGAGTCTTAAGAAAATGACAATGTTTGCGTTTTGGGGCCGCATTCCCGCATGAATAGGTGTAGAGCATTGAAATTTTGGAAGTGTCTAAGTTACACTTGCTAATAGGTATCTACAAAATTTCAGCAAAATCGGTCAACGCAGTGACGCGCAACAGTCGACCAAAGTTGGAACACCCACCGTGGGACACCCTGTATATTTGCATCGATTTTAGACTGAAGCTGTTTAGCTTTTGATCATAATACCTACAATTAGGCGTTATGTTGTAATAGATAGCCCTATCTTGTGCTAGAACTCATCACAGAGCACGTGTGGTAGTGTTAGTACTACTGGTACCTATGTACCAAAAGGGGGGGGCGCTTATTGGAGGGGGGGGCGCTTTTTTTATAAAACTCCCACTAGGAGAGGCGTTTATTGGAGGGGGCGCGTATTCGAGGGGGGGGGCACTTATTGGAGGATTTACGGTATCTCGAAGCTGCGAAATTATAAACAGGAACGGACAGCAGCAGGTTACTCAACGCATTCGACTCCATTGGGTGGCACAACCGTCTGGTCTAGTTATTCCATAACCACAGACAGGCAGACACACAAACAGACAAGAGCGTCCGTAGGGTGGCCCACGGTGGGTTTGCCAACTTTGTCCGTTCACTGTATGAGATTACGCTAACCGATTGATCTGAAATTTTGGATGTTTGTAGTTTCATGTTCAACTTAGATATCCTCCAGGTGAGAGGTTTGTAAAATGCATCACGCGCAAGTGACTGAGCCACAAAGCCAAACCCCTAATTTTTAGGGTAGTCAACACGTGGATCGCCGTCATTTCCGCAGTGTTGAACGTTGTGCGAAGCGGTCAACGGCATTTGAAGGGCAAGAAAACACGCTTTCAGATGACAAAAGAATGGACTTCGTAACGCAAACGACGCGCGAGGTACACCCAACCAAAATTTGTGGAAGTGTCCCTGCAAACCTCTTTGACCATCCTTCTGATGCAGGTGGCGCCCATTTCTCCTTCTACAGCACGATTTGACCAATTTTGGTTTTGGGTACTCACGCGTCGTTTGCATTATGAAGTCCGTTCTTTTGTCATCTGAAAGCTTGTTTTATTGCCCTTCAAATGCCGTTTACCGCCTCGCACAACGTTCAACACTGCGCAAATGACGGCGATTCACGTGTTGACTACCCTCGAAAATCAGGGGTTTGGCTTTGTGGCTCAGTCACTCGCGCGTGGTGCATTTTACAAACCTCTCACCTGGAGGATATCTAAGTTGAACATGAAACTACAAACATCCAAAATTTCAGATCAATCGGTTAGCGTAGTCTCATACAGTGAACGGACAAAGTTGGCAAACCCACCGTGGGCCACCCTATGTTGCAGACCCTAGCCGTCTTCAGGCGATTGCCGTCTAGACGGCTATCGCCTGGTCGATCAGGCCGCGGTCGTCTTCTCGGGGAAAAGACGGCCATCGCCTGGTGCGTCTGGCGTTGGCCGTCTTCTGCTCGAAAAGACGGCTATCGTTTGATGGACCAGTCAATAGCCGTCTTCAAGATGAAAGTTGTCGCCAGCGCTAACAGGGAAGGGGCGCAGCAGGCCTGAGCAGGAGGTGAAGTAAATGGAGGAGTGTGCACCCCACTTACAGTTTGCACTAAATCTCCGTCGGCGTCGCGCCTGGCGGGTCTCAACAGAGGCTTAGCGCGACCACCAAATTCAGGGCGCGCTACGCGCGAACTGAAGTCAGTCACCGGTCGCGTTAAGCCTAAGCTTCGACCCGCCAGACTGCGACGCCGACCAGACTTTTATGAACTGTGGGCGAAGGGCGAGCCTAAGCATAGCCTGAACCTGAACTGGAAGGAATATACTGTCCCCGAAACTGATCCAGAGAAAGAAAAGACGGCCATCGCCTGACGCATCAGACGATTGCCGTCTAGACGGCTATCGCATAAAGACGGCCATCGCCTGTGACATATACACTCGCCGCGCTGGGGCGCGGCGAAAAATGACGAGCTTGTTTTCGCTCGTTCATTTTGGGAGCTAACGTAGGGAATGTACATAATGCACATCGTGCCCATGTCGTATGTAAGCAGTAATCTAACTTGCGCAGGTATGCACTGCATTCGATGACTATTTTAAGATAGACACGTAGTACCGGACATCGTTATAACAGCGGGCGGAGGGAAGTTAACAGCATGGTGGCTCTTTTACAAAACAGCAAGACCAAAGATTGCACAATCCTCTTTACTAATCGCGCGATCTCTGTCTGTTTGTCTGTGTGTGTGTGTGTGTGTTAACACGATAACTCTCGACAGCGGCGACGGATCCCGGAAATCTATACATTTTCGGAACCGCCTTCCGCCGGGCACCATCTGGCCGAAGTTTGGTCTTGGGCCGCCGTCGAAATTCGGTCGAAATTCCGAAAATATCGTCTGCGCAGTACATCGTGCACGGTTTGAATTTGCGCCGTATACAGTAAGATCACAAGTTGGTCTCCACACGCTCTGCACCCGCTTTCCGTTGCTTCGGAACAGCTTTTGCGGTTCGCTGTGAGACCCAAGTTGATAACAATATGCTTTACACACTGTCAAAGCACCGTCAACACGGGGTTTCGTCTTTTGACCAGGAACGGCGCACGAGTCACGGGCACAGGCGACGCGCAAAACGTCGGTTTGTCTTCTGACCAAAACCAAGCACGAGTCACGGGCACAGGCGAAGCGCAAAACGTCGGTTTGTCTTCTGACCAAGAACGGAGCACGACTCACGGGCACAGGCGTAGCGCAAAACGTCGGTTTGTCAGGTGCCGCTGTCACGGGCGGTCTCTTTGCTGATTACGGAGACAGGCGCAGTCGGCGCAAAGCGACATCGGTACCGGCGACCTCCAACCTTTGACAGAAGCTGCAGCGCGTCAGCTGCGCGACATCGGTTCTATGAAGCTGCAGCGCCTCAGCTGCGCGACATCGGTCCTCTGAAGCTGCAGCGCGTCAGCTGCGCGACATCGGTCCTCTGAAGCTGCAGCGCGTCAGCTGCGCGACATCGGTCCTCTGAAGCTGCAGCGCGTCAGCTGCGCGACATCGGTCCTCTGAAGCTGCAGCGCGTCAGCTGCGCGACATCGGTCCTCTGAAGCTGCAGCGCGTCAGCTGCGCGACATCGGTCTCTAAAGCTGCAGCGCGTCAGCGGCGCGACATCGCTCTCTGAAGCTGCAGCACGTCAGCTGCGCGACATCAGTCTCTAAAGCTGCAATGCGTCATCAACGGGCTATAGACCCTAGTCATAGGACTACAAACTCTAACTTTTACTGCTGTACGCAAGTTTGTCGTTATTATGTTACCCATGAAATTTGTCAGCCCATACTGCCACTCTCACGACAGCCATTCTCAGAAACTGTTCAGCTGTGATCTTGCTCCGGGAGAGATAACCGGCCAACTTTGAAGTAAACGACGCTCGAATGCTCAGCCACACAGACGCAGTTTCCCTCGATCCTGCGTCGTAGAATGGATTCGGACTGCCGTGAATTTCCAACTTCGTGTAACGACCGTTTCCTAAACGGAGGGCGCATGTCATGCAATTAAAAGGTTCAGAATATAAGCAGTAAACAACTACATGCATAGTGCCCTGTGTGTAAATTGCCGAGGACGTGTGCACAGTGAGAAACAGCTAGATACAGTGTTTCGCGTTGCTCTTACAAAGCAGACAGCCGGAAGATATGTGTAAACCCGGAAAGCTTTGTAGGTACGGTAGGTATGTGTGTATTTGCACAACGATCTCAGTGGCAAACCGCAGTCGGCGATGTTGTACGCAGTTTTGCGAAGATCCTCTGAGCTTCCGTCGACCGTAGTACCCATGAAGTATAACAGACACACTGATACTTCAAATCGAAAGAGCATTTCTCTTCAACAACGTTGCACCGCGAAATCAGTTACCACTGTACTGCAGAGTGGCTAAGTATGTACATACCTATCTCTAGTTTGACATGAATTTTACAGACAACATTAAGCGTTGCGAAGGGTACTTAAAATCTGAAATGGCGGATGTTAGCAATCTGTTAAGCTGCACAACTTGCGCGCTTGCTATAGTACCAAGAAAGGATTGTCATGAACCCGCAACTAAACGCAGCTGCAAGTAGGTATGTCACTTGCATCATAAATGCATCACGCAGTTTACGACAAAATTTACTTGCATGGGCAGGACATAGTAGCAGGGCATGCCAAGGGAAGTTTGCGCTCGTTGAATTTCGTAGCTTGTTCATAGCGCCATAAAGCTTCTCTTGAGGGCGTGGCGAGTTTCTTGCATAGTGAAACAGCAAATCCATACGCGGATCACAATTACATCTGTCATGTCAGACGGCCGGTTTCAGAAAACCTTCGATCAAGTGGCGGCTATTTCAGGCTCGCTGTTGGCCCTTTTCTCGAATTTGCAGACGGTATCTGCGGACAAATCTTCTCGTCTCTTTCACGTATCGGTCACCAACTGGGACTGTTCAGGTGAGTTCGATAACTACAGGGTTTTTTAAAGTGAGGGGTCGGGAGCTTGAATCACTCAGGCGCCGGTGAGTCGATTTCGATGAAACTTAAACCAACATAAATTCAATAAGTACCATAGTTCGTGTTAAAATTTTTCAAACAAGCTCCGGTATTAAAAAGTTGAGTTTACACTCTGAGTGACATTGTGAAGAGTTTAGTGATGGCAACTTGAAAACCGGGTAAGTGCTTACCCGGTTTTACCGGTTTTCAAAAACCGGGTATACTTACTTGGTACTTACCCGGTTTTGTTTAACCGTACCCGGTTTTTACTTACCCAAAATTGCCAAAAATAACCGGGTAAAACCTGGTACCCGGTTTTCTAGAAACCGGGTATACTTACTTTTACTTCCCTGGTTTTATTTTGGGCGAATTTACTTACTTTTACTTACCCGGTTTTGAAATTTCAAAAGTTGCCATCCACGAGTGGGGTAAACACGCACAATCAGGAGACTACAACAGATCATACGTGTAACCGGTGGAGGGGGTATGGGGGGGGGGGGGGGTAAGCCCTCCCCCCCTAGCCGAAAGTGTACCCTCCCCCATACCCCCCAGGTACCCCCTCCCGCCTTCCCCAAAGGACCCCCCCCCCCTAGAATTTCATAAATTTTGGGCTGCGGCGCTTAAAAATGGCAAAAATTTCGCCTGCGGCGCTTGAAAATAGAAAAATTTTCTCCTGCTGCGCAATATTTTGGACGTTTTTGACTAAAATTAAGTGGTTTTTTGGCACTTTTTTGCCGATTTTTGCAAAATTTTCTTATTTTTTCGCCCGGCCTCAGCCGGGCAAACCCCTACGAGAGCTTATCGTTCGTTCGTGCGTCCGTTCGTTCGTTCGTCACGCTCTCAGATCTCGGCGTTGGAACGTCGTAGGAAGGCGATCTTTAGCTTTATGGGTAGCTCTCGACTTACTGGTAATGTTGCTGAGAGACTTCGAAATTCAAAACTTTGAATTTCGCGAGTTACAGTAACCCGAAGGTCACAACGGAAAAAGGCTTTAACTCGCTCGTTTTACATCGTAGAGCGGCGTGCGATAGGTTAACTAAAAGGTCTCGACGTGCTCTTTCGTTTGGCATTAAAAATTTTGTTAATTACGCAAACACGCACCACGAAAAGTGACATTCTTGCGTTTTTAGCATAGGAATCGCTCTAACTCGCTCAGCGTGCGTCGTAGAGAGACGATCTTGAGTTGCTGGATAGCTCTTGACTCACTGATCATTTGTTCTTCTATTGGTCGAAACTCAAACGTTTGAATATCGCAAACTACAGTAACCCAAAGGTTCAAACAACAAATGGGCCATAACTCGCTCGTGTTACCTTGTAGTGCGGCATTCGTTCGACCGTTTGAAAGCTTACGTTGAGGCAGTTGTTGAACGGTCATTCCTAAAGAAATACTTTTGTTTTTTTAAACCCTTGTCTTACGAACAACTTTGTCTGCAAAAATTATTAATCCCGGGCGATCCCAATGTTGCCCTGCAACAACCGCTCAGAAATGCGTGTGTCTTGCTCAAAAAAATAATCCCGGGCGATCCCAATGTTGCCCTGCAAGAACCTCTCATAAAGGAGCGTGTTAGAAGTAGCGCATGAATAGTGGACTCCGGGCAGGCGCGCGTCATATCGGAAAGGCTTCGAAATACTTTACAAAAGTATCCACTCTTTTACTCTTCCACTTTTAAACACTCACAAACCACTCTGTATTAATAAAATAACTCAACTTTTTTAAAACAGCTTGTTTGGTACTTTTTCGGCAAAATTTTTAGGTCATTTGACCCCCCCCCCCCCCCCCCTCCAGGGGCCTCAGACCCCCCCCCCCCCCGTGAGGGGGTCCTATACCCCCCCCCCCCCCCGACCCCCCCCCCCCCCCCTGGCCGGTTGGCGCTTACACGTATGCAACAGATCACGAATTATTGTGCTATGTTTGAGACGACGCGACATTGTGCAGAGAGTGCGAGAGCTCCGCTTCACGAGCTGCCCCTTCGCAAGAGTGTATTGAAAAGCAATATTGATTTCGCCCAAAATTTCGCTTTCAGAGCAAGAAGATTACATTTTCAAGCCCCGCTATTCAAAAAGTGATAATTACTTGTCAAAGTTGTTACGAACATTTGACAGAGCATAGGGCAAAAGCCAAAAATATTGTTTTCCGTGTTGCGTGGCTTAGTAATTAAAAGAAAATGTTTGCCAATGCCGTCACATGAAAGCGCACGTCGAGCGCTTTCAACTGACGTGTCTATTGCCGCTCTACTACGTAAGACGAGCGAGTTTGTGCCGTTTTGTGCTTTTGGACTTTCGGGTTACTGTAACTCGCGAAATTTAAATTTTTCAGTTGCGGCAATTAAGAAGACGAATGATGACTGAGTCGAGAGCTATCAAATGAGCTCGAGATCGTCTCTCCATGACGCACGGGAAGCGAGTTAAAGCAAGTTTAGCGTCGGAAATCTCGAAAATGCTCTTTTCTCTGGTGATTGTTTGCGTAGTTAGACAAAGTTTTGCTGTCACGTGAAAGAGCACGTCGCGAGCTCTCACCTGACATGTCGATCGCCGCTCTACGGCGTAAGACGAGTAAGTTAGAGCCGTTTCCCGTTTTTGAAATTCGGGTTACTGTAACTCGCGAAATTCAAATTTCTTAGTCTCGACTCATATGAGGCGAATGATCACTGAGTCAAAACCTATGCATGGAGCTCAAGATCGCCTTCCTACGACTTACCAACGCCGAGATCTGATAGCGCACGCAGGGGTGACCAGTGAAACTAACTTAGTTTCAGTTTCAGTTTCAGTATCAGTATGAGTTTTCATCATAGTTTCAGTATCAGTTTCAGTTTCAGTAACAATTTCTTTTGAGTTTCAGTTTTAGTTACTGAAACTGAGTTTCAGTATTATGATGCTCGTGGCTGTGGAGCGTACATGTTATTTTGCTTACAAGTGTTGCAGAGTTGCGGATTAGTAAGGTACTTTTCGAGCTATTTGGTCATAATCAACAAGCAGTACGTCAAATTAACCTAGGACAAGCCAACAGTACACATTAAATATCGAATTTGGCACTGAAACTAGTTTCAGTAGTGTGTACTGAAATTAGTTTCAGTATTTCACTATTACTGATTCTTTTTGAGGAGTTTCAGTTTCAGTTTCAGTTTGAATATGGCTGACCAGTTTAGTTTCAGTTTCAGTATCAGTTTCAGTATATTTATTGAAACTGAAACTGAAACTGAAACTAGTTTCAGTTTCTA
This sequence comes from Linhomoeus sp. GSCO2_2, assembly GCA_030248115.1. Taxonomy (NCBI): domain Eukaryota; kingdom Metazoa; phylum Nematoda; class Chromadorea; order Monhysterida; family Linhomoeidae; genus Linhomoeus; species Linhomoeus sp. GSCO2_2. Next base: position 17,699 of record JASAMZ010003862.1, on the reverse strand, counting down.
TGGTCACCGCTGAGCGCACGACGGTGACGACAGGACGCACGCAGAGAGATCGACGGACGCGCCCAAGCCGAACTATCGTAGGGTGTCGCCCGCCTGAGGGCGGGCGAAACAAGCTCCGGTATTAACAAGCTGTGTGTGTAAAAAGTTCAACCTATACTTTGTGTCTGTCATATCTTGGTGAACAGTATAGTGAATTTCATTCGCATAATTAGCCGTATCGAGAGAAGGTATCTTGAAAACGTGTACCACAATTCAAATGCAGCTATCACCACGACACCGGTTGTCTGTACAACTGATCTAAAGCTCAGTGATATCGCCGCGTTCGCTATCTGGTATCGGCATGATACGACGCCGTTCATCCGAAGTATGTATTATACCTGTGTGAATACGCCACATCGACCAAAAAGACTTGCCAACTGTTTGGTGCAGTCCCTCTCTACCAGAAATTTTGTTTGGTATACGTATTTCTGCGTTATGACGCTTTTGTCAATTTGTAGAATTTTGGCAAATTGTGGCGTATTTCTATAAAATCCATAATTGCAAACAATTTTGTTTGTGTTACAAACTATCTGCTGTCTATGTTCTAAAGAAATTTTGTCGCTAGCTCATCAGGCGAAAAAGTCGATTTTCGACAATTATATATTTTAATTAAAAATATCTTTAAATATCTCCAAATAAAAAATTGTAAATATCTCTAAATTGCAATATTTCAAACTGTAGAACCACGTTACAAATCCTTATTGGCTTATGGCCTTTCAATTTCTGCATTCACATTCGTCAATAAATGACGTTCTATTTTTGTCAATTTGTGGAATTTTGACAAATAATTGCGTATTTCTATAAAATTAAACATTAGAAAAGCTTTCTTTTGTTTTACAAATTGTCCACGGCCTATGCTCTTTCCATTTCTGAAGAAATTTCGCCGCTAGCTCATCACGCAAAAAAGTCGAATTTCGACATTTTCAAATTTTAATTGTGAATATCTCGAAAATGCGAAATTAGCAACAGAAACGGACATTGGGACCATCATACTCAGCGACCTTGACTCTACTTGACCACATAATGTCACATGTTTTACTTCGGTGCCACGAACACACAGACAGACTGACATTGTCATCCGTATATACTGTATGTCGCATCCGGACGGCGCAATCCTCCAGAATGTGCAATATTGCACGATCTGGAGGGGTGCCCCTCCAAACTGCGCAATATGGCGCGTTCTGGAGGGCAGCCCCTCCAGAACGTACAATCAGCTACTAGAACGTTGAATTCTTTAACTTTTACGTATAATTATTTTGCCATTGAGTTGTTTGCTTCCACATCAGGCTATGCTTAGGCTCGCCCTGCGCCCAGAGACGGATCACAAGAGTCTAGTCGGCGTCGCAGTCTGGCGGGTCGAAGCTTAGGCTTAACGCGACCGGTGACCGACTTCAGGGCGCGCGGAGCGCGCCCTGAAGTTGGTGGTCGCGCTAAGCCTCAGTTTTCGACCCGCCAGGCGCGACGCCGACAGAGTTTTAGTGCAAACTGTAAGTGGAATGAACACTCCTCCATCTAATTCACCTCCTGCTCAGGCCTGCTGAGCCCCGCCGACCAGAGATTGCGCGGTTTGGAGGGGTCGCCCTCCAGAACGCGCCATATTGCGTAGCTGGAGGGAAACCCTCCATATTGCGCAACCTGGCTGAATTGCGGAAAGTGGGTGCAACATATACCTATACACCTCGCGCCACGGCGAAAAACGACCACACGTGGCGCCTATGCGATCGCGCAAACGATGGTCTACTTTTCAATGGGAGCCGTTCCTCCTGGCAGAAGAAGGGGACCTCCAGCTGGAGGACGAGGACCAGCATCTGGAGGTCCTCTTCTTCGGCCATGAGGAACGGCTCCTATTGAAAAGTAGACCTTCGTTCGCGCGATCGCGTAGACGCCACGCGTGGCCAACGGCACACGAAATTTTAAAGGCTGGTATTTTAGGGCGCTTTTAATTCAATTCAAGAGCGCTTAGAAAATATACATTGCGCTTTTAAAAATGAACAAACCGCTTTTCTTTATACCCTCCGGAAAAACGACAACGCGCTTTTAAAAATGAATAATGCGCTTTTAAAAATGAACAATGCGCTTTTAACTTGAACATGCCGCTTTTGACAGCAGCTGGACCGAAGATTGAACAAACCGCCTTTAAATTGAACAAGCCGCTTTAAAATTGAACAAACCGCTTTTAAATTGAACAAACCGCTTTTAATTTGAACAAACCGCTTTTAACGCCCTGCTGCGTCGCGCACGGTATTGTCGCAACGTGACGTCGACGCGAACCACCCTAATTTGCTAGGGAAAGTTTGTCGGCGTGGCCATAGGCTAATAGGCTTCAAAGTGCAAGTTGTTGCGAGCGCTAGCAGGGAAGGGGCACAGCCGGCCTAAGCAGGAGGCTAAGTATATGGGGGAGTGAGCACTCCACCTACCGTTTGCACTAAAACTCGGCCGGCGTCGCGCCTGGCGGGTCTCAGCTGAGGCTTAGCGCGACCACCAACTTCAGGGCGCGCTCCGCGCGCCCTGAAGTCGGTCACCGGTCGCGTTAAGCCTAAGCTTCGGCCCGCCAGACTGCGACGCCGACTGACTCTTGTGCACTGTGGGCGCAGGGCGAGCCTAAGCAAAGCCTGCTTTGAAAGGAATATTCTGTGTCCGAAAGAAATATAACTGAATTTGTAATGAAACTTTAAACAAGTCTCTTTTAAAAAGCGGAGTGGTTTTGAGCTTTGAATTTATACTGAGATTGTAGCAAGGCCCTTTCCGGTTTCGTGCAGCGCCTTTGACTCTCCTCGCGACTACACTTTTTGGAGTGGTCTTGCTACGCAACATTGGTATCGCTCGGGTTTAATTCTTTACACCAAGCAAATCATCTTTTCAGACTAAATTAAAAAAAAAGACACTGGAATCTAGCGCAAAACTACAGGTTAATTGTGAGCATGATTTGATGTTGGCTTGCAGTGAGTTCTTCAGCGATGTCAAGACCGCCGCTCTGCAACGCACGAGTGCCAAGATATAACAAACCAAAATCTGCAGTTTTCATCGCGTTTTGGTTACTGTAGCCCTCTCATTGACGTTTTGAAACTTTTTGTTGTCGGATTCTTGCTCAGGAGGTCGAGCGCTTCATTTTGATATGCGATTCGACTAGGTTCTATAAAGCTTTGACTTTTTGCGGACATTACTTCAGGATACTGTAGCGCGTAATTTTTAAAACTTGTTGTTATTTCGACGTCACAGTTCGCGAGAGTAGTCCGAGGGCTACCCGTCGGTGTGTCGAACTCAACCCAGCGACGTCAGACAAGCGAGTTATTAAGCCCGAAGCAAGCGTGTCGTTTCCAGTTTTTGACGCGTCTTGGTTACTGTAGCTCTCTGTTTAAACTTTTGAAACGTTTTGTTGTCGGATTCGTGCTCAGGAGCTCGAGCGCTTCACTTTGATATGCGATTTGACTAGGTTCGGTCAACTTTTGTCTCAAAATGAACCCCACTTTGGGATACTGTAGCGCGCGACTTTGAAAACTTATTTCAGTTTTGAACACTCAGATGGCGAGAGGAGTCCTCAGGCTACTCGACGATGTCTCAAACTCCGTCCTACGACGTCGGACGAGCGAGTTATTAAGCCCGAAGCGAGCGAGACGTACGTACGCACGCACGTACGTACGTACGTACGTACGTACGTACGCACGCCGAGCTCTTGATAGGGTTCGCTCGGCTGAGGCCGAGCGAAAAAATGTAATTTAAATGAATTGTAATGAAATGCTCATTCGGGCATTTTTCTTGACTTTTGCCTTTTGTCTCACAGCAGCAGAATTAAAAGTGCATTGTTCAAAATAAAAAGCGCATTGTTCAAAATGAAAAGCGCATTGTTCAAAATGAAAAGCGCTTTGTTCAAAATGAAAAGCTGCTCCTATATACATAGCCCCCTCTATGATGCTGGCGTTCTTAAAAGCGCATTGTTCTAAACGAAAAGCGCAATGTTCTAAATGAAAAGCGCTTTGTTCAGAATGAAAAGCGGTGACAGTTAAAAGCGCATTCTTCCAAATGAAAAGTTGTAGTTACAAATTAAAAGCTGTAAATAATTGTCCCCAATTTTAAAACGAGCTATGGTACAAATTGAATTAATCTTGGTTTAAGTTTCGTGAAATCGACTCACCGGTGTCTGTGTTATTCTAGCCCTGATCCCTACACTGCTATGGAAGTGGGGCTGACGGAGCAGCAGAAGCAGAGAGAGGAAGCGGCTGAGGCGCGCTTGCAGAGGCAGCAGGCGAAGTTGAAGTTGGTGAAGCCTCATCCGTGGCCGGTGGTGAAAGTTGAGCCTCAGGAGAAGGAAGGGGAAACTCTGCCGCTCTACGAAGAGCACGAGAAGCAGAGACTCGAGCTGGAGAGACAGAAGGCGCAAGGCCTAGTGCCGTCCGCCGCCGCTGGCGCCAGTTCGAGTGGAGAAGTTCCCCAGGGTCCGCCGCCGGGAGAGGGCGGCGACGGCAATAGTGACGAGGAGGAGGATTTGTAGACGGCGCTCTGCGGTTTCACTGAGTTCCCCATTTCGAACAAGCCCTATGTGCTTGGGGGTTGGGCGCAGAGTGTCCGTGCTACCGTTGTTGCTGTGTGAGCGAGCGAGCGAGCGAGCAAGCTGGAGGGCCAGCTAGAGGAGCCGAGCCGGAGGTGTGGGAAGGAGTGCGAGCGAATCCTGTCCCCAACTACACCTTCGCCGCCGCTGCCGTTATTCAGTGTGATACGGTAGCGCAGTCATTCTTTGTCTCGCCCTGTGTAGAGTAAGGCGTATGTCGCCACGCGATCACTGTGCTTTGTGTATCGTGGCGCTGTCAACAACCTTGCGTTGATTGTGTTGGCAGCGCGTCTCTTCGTGATAGCTCGCCCGACCGGGGAAGGCACCTTGCTTCACTTGTCTCCCTTCCCCGTTCGGTAGGTAGTTGCCTTTACGTGCGTCGGACCTCCTTAGGTCTCGTGAATACGCGTGCGCCTAAAACCCGTTCAACGCTGCATTATAGCAAGGACGGATAGGTACGGAACATACATAGGTAACAGTAACGGAATACAACAACAACAAGTACAACGGAGTGGCACTGTGGTTCACAAGAGAAGATCGAAGAAGTGGGCTCTGGTCACTGCAGAAGGTTGGCTTCAACTCCTTCCTTGGGTCAGCGGTGATCATTGCTGACAGTTAGGCGTTTCCCGTCTGCGCTGCTTGTAGTTGGTGCTAGGATCGGCGCCCAACCGCCGTAGCTTCTATAAGTAGGCAGTCGGTTCGTCTACACGGCCCCGCGGGGGGGGGGGGGAAAAGTCCCTCCCCCCCCAGGGGGGTGCTTTGTGCTAATGGAAAACCTAACCCCGTAGTCCCGTCCGCTTGCCGGCGGGGGGGGGGCTCCCCCCGGGGGGTTTCCTCCCAAGGGGGGGGCGGGTCTTCTGTCGGGGGGGGCCCACCAAAAATAATCGAGGAGTTTCTCTTTGTGTGGCGCGGGGGGCAGGCGCCGCCTCGGTCCACCCCGCCCGCACCGCATTCAAACACTGGGGGGGGGAGAACTTTCGGGGGGGTCTCTGCGGTGCGGTTCTTCTCTTCTCTCCTGCCGCATCACATAGTCTGACGAGAATTCGCAGTGCGGTTTTGAGTTCGGTGCGTTTGTGTTGGAAGTGTCAACATGCGCAGCTCATCGCATTGCAGTGTCACACTATGTACGGTTCTGTGCGGTCGATGGGGTATGTATGTAGGCGCAGCTACATAGCTCCTGTCTGATGATTGCCATAGCGTCAGATTACGGTAATGAAAGGCAAACAAGTCGCTTCCCTTCTACCGCTTGGTCCGCTTTCCCTCCAACTCTAATCGGCTCGACAAGGTGCATACGCCGGGGTTCTATGCAATATAGCGCAAGGGTTGAACACAACTCTCTGCGGTCACAAGCATGGGTGACGTCAAATAACCCAATGAATAAAAACGATCACTTCACTGCGAGTATTGCAGAACAGCAAGCAATCACTTCAATTCCATTGCGGTACGTACGTATATGCGTCTTCACCCTGTAAGTTCAGCCGTTATGACATTGTATAGCATGAATCCTCGCAGGGTGACCGCTGTATGAGTTACTTCTAGGACCGTTAGTGGCATCCGCGTCCGAAGCGGATGGCCGTACTGTTGGTCAAGGTGAAGAAGGTGGTCAGCTCGGGGAACTCGCCGATCGGGTAATTCTGAACATTGAGTTGCTGATTGCCTGCCTACCGACCGATGTGAATTCCGCAGGTTACGCCGTCAGTCCCACGTATGTAGTAAACTGCCAATGCACCACACCACTACATTTCCTGGCTATATCTGAATAAGTGCCCCCAAATTCTGAATGAGTGCCCCCAAAGTCTGAATGAGTGCCCCCAAATTCTGAATGAGTGCCCCCAATGTTCTAAGTGCTGCGTTAATCTAATCACTGTGTGGATGGAGGGAAGTCGTCATACCGTGTTCGCTCTCTATGCCTCCAAGCAAGATTTTCCTCGAAGTCAGGCTATGCTTAGGCTCGCCCTGCGCCCACAGTGCACAAGAGTCAGTCGGCGTCGCAGTCTGGCGGGTTGAAGCTTAGGCTTAACGCGACCGGTGACCGACTTCAGGGCGCGCGAAGCGCGCCCTGAAGTTGGTGGTCGCGTTAAGCCTCAGCTGAGACCCGCCAGGCGCGACGCCGGCCGAGTTTTAGTGCAAACGGTAAGTGAAATAAACACCCCTCCATCTACTTCACCTCCTGCTTAGGCCTGCTGTGCCCAGCCGGTTACTCTCACGACCGTGGTAGTAGCGCGCCTCTGGGTCCTGGGGGCACTCATTCAGAATTTGGGGGCACTCATTCAAAATTTGGGGGCACTCATTCAGACCCAACCACATTTCCTACTCAGTTTACTAATGACCAATCTAGAACATTCGACGTATAATTACTCGGACGCTCGATTCAAACAGATTGTGGCACCCCTCCCCCCCCCCCCCTCCCCCATGCCTCCTTGGTACCTTGACTTCTCGCGTGACGTTGACAGCGTCGACCTTAAACTTGCCCACTTCCCAGCTGGAGAAAATTGGGAGGACGCCTGTGCTTGTCCACTGCAGGTCCATCTTGGCAATGCTTTTGCTTATGCTGCACATTGGAGCCTTGCACACGAAACGACTGCTGGGACTAAAACGACACCGACCGGCTGCCTTTGCCATCAAGCTAAAGCAATGATATGTCTGCGAACGTTTGACAGCGCTACATGTAACTCACAGGTCTCCCTGGCAGGGTATTGTCATAATGGCGCGATAGTTGTACCACACGGTTCCGTTCGGGTAGACGACCATTAGGTCATTTGACGACGGACTTCTATGGATCTCGAACCGGCGAGTAGTGTAGAAGGCGACGTCCGGCTTCCAGAGACGCGCCCTGGTTTTGCTGCAGCCAATGGGCGCGTTGCCGTCGCCTGCGAGCGCAAAGAGGCAGAATCACGTGCCTATTTGCCAGTGAAGTGATGATATGTTCTTGAAATGTTTGTCACGCTCGACTAATTAAAACGAAAATTGATGGCGGTGCTCGCAAACTGATCGTGCGCTTACAGAGCTTCACTTCCGGCGGGTCTCCCACTTGGCGCGGCTCCTCCCTCTCCGGTTCCTGATAGTAGCTCAGGCGGGGGTCGTGCCACCAGAAGCTGACGAAGGTGCTGAATGTCAGCTCCTTCTTGCAGGGGCAGAAGGAGACGAGGTCGTGGGGCCACAGTTCCGCCTCCACCCCCATCTGCTCCTGGGTGTGCGGCCCGTGCAGCTGCTCGGCCTTCTGCTCGATCAACTTCCACAGCAGCTTCTGATCTTCATGACAGCGGTCCTTGGGAGTGCTCGCGAAGATTACTGTAATGAAGTGAAGGAACAGAAGACCGAAGACTGCCAGTAGGCGCATCCTGGCTTTGTTGCGACTCGGGCTTTGCCTTGCGAAGTGAAGAGAGCGAACTTGCAAAGAAGGCGAGTGCGTGGGTCGGCTCGACTGTAGTTGGTGGTGTGACCTCGAGTTGTTTATGTTGGCGCTGTATTTGGTTGCTCTGCCTTGATAACGACCGCAATTGACGATCGGAGTGGAAATTCGAGCGCGCCAAGTTTAAACAAGTCCACTTCCCTTCAGTCTCTCCGTCCCAATTAAACATTACAGTGTGGGTGTCGACACGCATGAGCATACATCGTGCGCACATACTGTATGTTACACACGAGCAATTCGTCACTGACACACTTGGTTAGCGAATAGTATTCGTCACTGTTGGTGCGAATATCGTCTGTCGTCACTGGCCAGCGTTCTTCTTGAACTACTGAAGCATTCTTGTCAAGATGCGTAGATCGGCCCTTCAAGCGGCTGAGTCATCCATCGTCCGCATGCGCAGTTTTTGCCGTCAGCCGACGTAGCGTTTCGGAGTGGGCGCCCCGAAACGCGAACAAGAATTGCTTTGGCGCGTCCCAGCGTGTCGCAGCACGGCCATCACCTAATGTTGTTGCGCGACGACGACAAAAGTCGAAGACGACGAAGAGCGCGATCCAGACGCGCGAGGGAACGAGTTTTCGAAACGGCCCGCTGAGAAGAGCGAACAAAACAGAGGCGCGCTTTCACTCTCTTTCACTACTGGCTGTCGCAAGCGCGCGCCGGTCGCCGATAGTTCATTTGCGGCGGTTATCGTCCCGTGCCACAAGAGTCACAGGGGAGTGCCGATCATACGAAGGCCTGCAAAAGGCAAACTAAGAAACTTCGAGGTCGCAAAGAATGTGGGCTACCGTCGGCGTTTGCCTTCTCCTGGCGGCGTCTTCGTCCGCGAGAGCCGCCGTCTGGCCGCGAACGGGTCTGGTGCCAGTTGGCTGTCGAAAGGTCTCGGCCGTCAGAAACGTTCCCTCTGCAACGGTATTGCAGTGACGGCGTGCGAAGGCGACGTGCTCGAGTTGCTCTGCGCGCCCATTTCGAGACTGAAGGTCTTCGAGGCGAACTACGGCAGGACGAACACCTCCACCTGTCCAGGGCCGGCCAGCAACACCACCAGCTCCTGCATGCTGCCCTCAACACTGACGACCGTGAAGCGCCTGTGCGTTAGCCGGTTTATTGCTAGATACTTGGTCAGGTTTGGTAAATGTTTCAACGGCTGCACAACGTTTTGTTCTGCCTTCGACAACGAACTCATTCGTCTCTAAGTTATTTTGATTCCTGGTACCTATTTTGCTTCCAGCTGCGAGGACCGCCGCTATTGCGCCATCAACGCCTCTAACGGAATGTTTGAAGTTGACCCCTGCCCCAACGTCTTCAAGTACCTCAGCGTCGTCTACGAGTGCACCGACCACGACGCTTCTTCCACGACAAGTAAAAGTTACCTACATATTTGTCGATCCTTGTCATGTACCTAGTCGATCGACTGCAGAAGTGATCATACTCCACATAAAACACAAAATTGTTGAATCGCTCTAGCGCCTCCCGTAGCAACCACGACCGAGGAGAGACCTTGTCCAATCGACAAGTTCCACTGCGGAAACAAGCGCTGCATCCCGTTGAGTTGGTTCTGCGACGGCGACAGCGACTGTGCCGACGGAGTGGACGAACCCGACGGTTGTCAGCCCATGCCCTGCCCAGCTGAACTGTTCGCTTGCGGCAATGGGAAGTGCATCACCCAGGACAAAGTGCGACCAAAGGACGGCAATGAAACTTAGGGACTACTACTCGTTTGTAGTCGGTGCCACTGCTACAGTGTCTCTCGGTCGCTTACGACTGCAGCTCGCTATGAAAGATCTCTATAATAATCTGATTCGGATTTGGGTTCACTTTCCATATGCTTTATTTTGCTTAATTCTTTATCTTTAGTTCCGTCTGTGATCTGTTTGTTATATTCTGTTTTTAGTTCGTTACGTTCCATTTTATTAGTTTAAGTTCAATTTATTAAATTATACATGTATCTACCTTCCTTTAATATTTTATTTTATCTAATTGTTTTGTTTTACTATGGTTTGTTTTGCTTATTTTATTTTATTCTATTTTATTTTCCTTTATTGTTTTATTTTATTTTGCTTCGTTTTACTCCATATTATTTTATTTCATTTTACATTATTTAACTTATTTAATTTAGTTTGCATTGATTTTGCTTTATTTGACTGTGTTGTATTTTATTTTATTTTGTTTTGTTATAGTTTACTTCACTTTAATCTGTTTTGACTACTTTAGTTTGCTAAGCAAGCTACAACTGCAAACTTTGCTTCACATATTTTATTTTATTATCTCTCTTAGGTGTGCGACGGCGCCGACGACTGCGGCGACCTCAGCGACGAGACGAACAGTACCTGTCCCGACCTGGCCGTGGAGTGTCTGAGCATGAAGGTGCGCTGTCCCAACAGCAACCTCTGCATCGACCGCGTCAACATCTGCGACGGCACCGACCACTGCGGCGACAACGGCGACGAGGAGCGCACCTGGTGCGACAGCCAGGACTGCGGCCCGCTCCAGTGGGTATTCGGACGCCTTGAAAAAGCGTTTCAGTCATTCAATCTTAGGGGTCTCACTTTTGTCGATCGATCGCACTCTTTCTTTTCTGTAAAGCAAGGTTACGCGCCTCGTTGATCAACGTTTTCAGCGTGCGTTGTCCCACGTCCGGCCGTTGTATTCGCGAGCACTGGCAGTGCGACGGCACGAACGACTGCTTGGACTCGGAGTCCTGGGACGAGAACCACCTCAACTGCTCCGACCCCGCGGAGAAATGCACGGTGTGCCTCTTACACGTTCTAGCTACTTGGAAGGAACGCGAATCATTGACACCTTATCAGGGCGAGAGCCGCTATCTGTGCGACAACGATGTGTGCATCCACCGGACCGACCTCTGCAACGGCAAGGACGACTGCGGCGACGGCAGCGACGAGCTCGAGGAGAGGCACCACTGCTGTGGGCTAACTACTGAGCCTTTGGCGCCAACTCCCACTGACCATCAACCATTCTCGCCTGTTCAGCCAACCGAACATGTCGCGAGGACGAGCTCAATTGCACGCCGTACGACGGTCCTATCAAGGCCGCCTTCACCCGCTACACCTGCCTTCACAAAGCTTACACCTGCGACGGGAAACCCAACTGCCTGCTGGGAGACGACGAGACGATGGAGCTGTGCAATCGCACCACTTTGCGGCCCTGCGATCCTCAGCGTCACTTCAGCTGCGTCAGCGGCCGATGCATTGACAAGTCGTACTTCTGCGACGGCGACCCCGACTGCGGCGACGGCAGCGACGAGCCGGCCAACTGCAGTGGGTTCAGCTAAGGTGGAAATTTGCGCAGAGCGTTTGTTATGTCAAAGCTAAATACCTTCTGCAGCGAGGACCTGCAACGACGGCCAGTTCGCCTGCTTGGAAAGCAAGAAGTGCATTCCCAATAGCTGGCGCTGTGACGGCGCCGACGACTGCGGCGGCGGCTCGGACGAAGTCGACTGCCCCTCTACGACGACGACCACCACGTCGACGACGACTACCACCAGCGGTGAGTTCAGCACGCGTCACACAGACCATCCAGCTCTGAGCGCTGATTAATTGCCTTCACATAGCAAATGTCTTTCAGCTTCCATTGAAGCATCTACGTGCACCCTTGTATGTACTTTAGCTCATTTACGTTCCAGGCGCCAGCTGCAGCTCTGACAGGTTCCTGTGTGGCAATGGGCGCTGCATCCCGCGAAGCTGGCGCTGCGACAACGACAGGGACTGCAGCGACGGCTCAGACGAGGAAGGTTGCACCACAACAACCACAACGGCGGCCACCACTTCGTGTGAGCGCGACACGGTGTTGCTGCGTGCTACTGTGTCTCATTCTGCACTGCGGCACGCCGAGGGTCGGTGTGCAAGCGTTCAAGCGGATTATCTAGGCCAATTTCCACTTCAGCGGGCCAAACATGCGGCGCTGATAGGTTCCAGTGTGGCAACGGCCGCTGTATTCCCGGCAACTGGCGCTGCGACAACGACAGAGACTGCAACGACGGCTCGGACGAAGAGGGCTGCACAACTACCAGTCAAAGGACGACAACTGCAACTGGTTCTCGTTTCAGTCTATTGCAGGCACTCTAGAGTATCACTGTAGCCGATCTTCGCTGTAGTCAGAGTACTTCCCATCGCAAGGCATTGTGGCATTGTCACCCGCTGTCGTGGCTGAAAGGCAGTACCAAGACTGAAACGATCGGTGCTTTGCAGCTGGTACCTGCGGGTCAGGTCAATTCCGATGCAGCAACGGACAACGCTGCATTTCCGGCAGTTGGCGCTGCGACGGCGACAGGGACTGCAGTGACGGCTCGGACGAGGAAGGGTGCGACACCACCACCACCAGAAGAACAACCACCAGCAGCAGCGGCGCGTCGAGTTAGTTCTGGCGGGTGTTCTCGACTACACTTTGGATGCGTCCACATCGGCGGTTGTCATATACTGCTTGCAGGTTGCCCACCAGGTCGATTCCATTGCGGCAGGGGGGTCTGCATTCCCGGCAACTGGCGTTGCGACAACGACAGAGACTGCGCCAGTGGCGCAGACGAGGAGGGTTGCGACTCCACCACAACTCGCCGCTCCTCTACCGCCTCAAGTGGGCGCCTCTGTCCTTGGGTGCCGCTCGTGTGTAGCACGATGACAACGCCCTTTCAGCCTGCGACGCAGGCCGATTCCCCTGCGCCGACGGCAGTCGCTGCATCTCGAACAGCTGGCGTTGCGACGGCGATCGCGACTGTCCCGACGGCTCCGATGAGCGGGGCTGTGACACATCCACCAGAAGGGCCACTACGACAGGTGACGAGACGACTGACTGGCTTGTGCTATAGAGTTTGAAATGATTACATACTGCTTGACCTCTGGAACCGTCGCACCTGCTTCAGCCAGCTCGCTGAACTGCTCACCCGGCTATTTCCCCTGCGCCGACGGCAGTCGCTGCATCCCTGGTGGATGGAAGTGCGACGGCGGCAGAGACTGTCCTGACGGCTCGGACGAGAGGGACTGCCACGAATCCACACGTGAGTCGCAGGCCGATATGTGCCTCAGCGGAGCATTATTGTTCTCGCGAAGTGACACCTGTCCGCTCTTTCAGGTTCCGTCATCTTCCCGTGGCAGACGACGCCTTCGCCCCCGCCGCGCAACGTCTTCCAACGAATCGTGGGTTTACTGCCTGCATTTGCGATCACTTTCATTGCGTAACTTTACCGTGCTCGTCTCCTGCAACATCGCAGGGCTATGAGGCGAGACGCCTGTGGGGCCAGCTGGTCGGCAAGATCGAAGGCGTGTCTCCGGACGTCGGCCGATTCATCAGACGACATTTGCCTACCTAAGTTTTCCAATCAAAATTCACCGCCTGCGTGAAGGTGAAATGCTCACGACGAAGCTAGAGAATATGATACTCCAGTGAATGATGGTACTCCCTTGCGCAGCGTTGAAAGTAGCCGTAGGTTGACGTTTCGCACTCCGTTATCCGAGTGTCCGGTTTGCTTCGCTACATGTATGTAGGTACGCGTCTGGATTCTCATTACGTGCATACCATCGCGCAGTGTTCCTGCGTCATCATCGCATCGACTTGACCACATGTGTACATACAAGTCTGTGTGTGAACCAGTTCCTCGCTGCACCGAAGACGGTGTCCCATTGATGGGTCGGCTTCTTCTCACCGAGGGCTTCCATTAAAGCGTGACGACGGAGGTGCCTGTCCTTTTGCGCTCCACTCTCTTTGCTCTGTGCTCCAGACGTCAGGAGGGCACGACGCACTCTCATCGTGTCACAAAGAACTGGTTTCATAGAACATGCACACGCAGCGCATTCTATTTAAAATGCCCTCCAGGGCCGGAAGAAGTTGTTTGCTGGTCTGCCTCTGCAAGTGTCTGCAAACGACTCGTTCCTGCTTGAAAGACCCGCCGGGTCTCATTTACACAACCTACACATTGGGTAGTCCTTTCGCCGCTCCCCAACGCAAGTGCCGTAGGCTGATGTCGAGCGCCATTCCCCCAGTTGCCTGTTGCGTTCCCTCCTCTCTTCTTCTTCTTCAACTTCTTGTGCGCCTTTCACAGTTTGCGCTGCGCCATTAATACGCAGACAGAAAGAACAGCGCTCTTTTGTCAGCAGGCAGCGTCTGCCGCCGCTCATTGGTACAAGGTTTTTTTTTAAAGTGAGGGGTCGGGAGCTCGAATAACTTTGGCCCCGGTGAGCCGATTTTGATGAAACTTAAAACAGTATAAATTCAATATCTACCATAGCGCGTGTTAAAATTTTACCCAAATAGGGCATGCGTAGCGCCTACGCTAGCGCGTTTACGAAGGCCTACTCTTTTCACGCCGCTGGACATGGCCGCCGTCCTGGTGATGGCGCCCTTGCTTACGCTGAGCACAGCGACGCTAAATATGCAATCTTGCAACTAAACTGAACAGTAGTGAAGCAGGAAACGATAGCCAAACCCGCAATTTTGTCGAAAAATTGCATATTTAGCGTCACAGTGTTCAGCGAAAGCAAGGGCGCCACCACCAGGACGGCAGCCATGTCCAGCGGCTCGAAAAGAGTAGGCCTTCGTAAACGCGCTAATGTAGGCGCTACGCATGACCGATTTAGGTAAAAATTTTAATTTAGGCTATGGTAGATATTGAATTTATACTGTTTTAAGTTTCATCAAAATCGGCTCACCGGGGCCAAAGTTATTCGAGCTCCCGACCCCTCACTTTAAAAAAAAAACCCTGTACTTGCCATACATACATATTGTATGTAGGTACCTACCTGGTGCTAGGTAGTACCACGTATATAGCTTCTGATTGCCGTCTGTTGTGTGTACATATGTCTGTCGCTCTGGAGTTTGACTAGTGCCTACCAACAGTGGAGTCTCGACTCCAGGTTGACTCTGTAAGACATGATCGCTTCATTACGGCTAGAGATGTTCTATTGCAGTCTCATTACTCCCATCTGCCATTCAACAAAACCATCCTACGATGGGCGTTTGGTCGTGGTTGCTCGTCACCGGATCTCTGGTATTGTTGGCCCACTCACTGGCTTCTGGAGAGCGAATTCCAAACTGCCTTAGCGTCGAAGAGCTGCAGTCTGCGGTCCTAGCAAAGGCAGATGCTGGCGAGATATTGTTCCAGCTCTGCTTTTGCAACATCGAGCCGCAGGGTGTGCAGATCGCCTGCCTGTACGGCTCGCGCAGGAAGGACCTGGTCAAGGCGGTGGACGCCGTGAAGACGGCAGGCAGGCCGCTCTTCCGCATCGTCCTCGAGGGCCTCACCTACGACGACGACGACGGTGCGACGAGCGACTCGAACGAAATGCCGGCCAACTTTCTGGCCGACCTTGACGCCCGAATCTCCGAGCTGGTCCTCAGCAGCTGCGGCAGCCAGTCGACTTTGGCTCTGCACAACGACTCCTTCTCGGGCGTCGAGGACCAGCTGAAGGTGCTGGTCATCGCCGACTGCTCCGGCGGCCAAGTTCCCCACGCGATTCGCCGCCTGCGCAACTTGGAGAGCCTCGCTTTCAGTGCCGAGCTGGAGTTTTTGAAGCCGCAGGACTTGGAGGGCTTGACGAAGCTTGTCAATCTGAGCCTAGCAGGCAACGACATGCAAGTGCTGGAGAGGGGCAGCCTCAGCCATCTGAGTGGCCTGAAGAATCTGGTGCTGGGCGCCCGCAACTCTCTCAACTCCTCCGTCTTCGAAGAGGTCAACACTCTTCCCAATCTCGAGTCACTCGACCTCCACGACGTCGGCCTTCTGAAACAGCTGCCGGTGGGGGCGACAAACAACCTTGGGAAGCTGAAGCGCCTGATCCTCTTTGGCAACCACATCGTCAACCTGACGGCTGGCGCCTTCGAGGGTCTGGACTCGGTGGAGCTGATCGACCTGCGGACCAACCTGATCGAGCGCATCGAAGACGCCACCTTCGACAACTTGACCAACCTCAAGTACCTGCTTCTGCCGGGTAACTACATCGGTGAACTGCACAAGGAGCAGTTCCGAGGGTTGGGTAACCTGGAGCTCTTGGACGTCGGTTGGAACGAAATGGAGACCCTCGAGAATAACACCTTCTCACATCTGAAGTCCTTGCGGACGCTCGATCTTCGTCGGTCTGAGAAACTGACCAGGGTGGAGACGGGCGCGTTCACTGGCCTGGACCACTTGGTCACGCTCAACATGTCCCAGTTGAGTGTGCGCCGGCTTCCCGAGG
This sequence comes from Linhomoeus sp. GSCO2_2, assembly GCA_030248115.1. Lineage (NCBI taxonomy): Eukaryota > Metazoa > Nematoda > Chromadorea > Monhysterida > Linhomoeidae > Linhomoeus > Linhomoeus sp. GSCO2_2. Next base: position 1,522 of record JASAMZ010003862.1, on the reverse strand, counting down.
GCATGTTGGTCAACCTGACTGAGCTGCAGAGTCTCGACTTGGGCGGTGGCAACTTGCGCTCCGTTGATGTCGGCGCCTTCAAAGGGCTGCCCAAGTTGACGTGGCTCTCTCTTGCCCAGAACGAGATCAGTTCTATTACAAAAGACACGTTCTGCGGACTTGGCCGACTGGAGGTCCTGAATTTGAAGGGCAATCGGATCGGGGAGGTCGCACCCAACACCTTTGCCCATTTGGAAGAGCTGAAAGAGTTGTACTTGGGCTACAACTCTGCGCTGGACACGCAGACAGGCGCCTTCAGAGGTCTGAACAAGCTGGAGCGGCTCGATTTGCAGAGCAGCGGCATCTCCGAACTGACACAGGGCAAGCTGCAGGGGCTGCCCGCTCTGTTGGAGTTGGACTTCTACGATGGCAATCTGAAAACCATCGACAACGATACCTTCAGAGAAACGCCGCAGCTACGGAAACTCAACTTGGCGGGCAACAGACTCAGGTACAAGAAATACAATACGCCTACTTGCCTCTAGCTCGATACATAATTAGACGAAAATGCATGGAAATGAAAGGCCCGTAGCACATTTAGTACGGGGTCAGCAAGTGGCACAACGAATGCATCCAGACATCGGAATTAACGTGACAAAGCCACAACAGTCCGCAGCTAGTGAATGTCGACTGTGACTGTGTGAAACGTACCATGGACGAGAGCCTAGCGAGTTTTGCTATCATCTACGAGTCTTGTCTTGGACTGGTCTAGGCGCAAACGTAGAGTTGTATAGGTATGTGAGTATGTTTATAGATACCCAATCCTACCCATAAGAGGTACATATGTACATACTTATGTAGCAGCGTACTGAGGTACGCAAACTAATCGTTTAGGTCCCTGCAGCCGAATCTATTCGATCCGATCAGCCCAAGTCTGGTGGAACTGGACATGTCGCGGAATCCCTGGCAGTGCGACGACCGACTGCTGCCTCTGATCGAGTATCTGAAGGAGAAGAACGAATCCGACTCCTTCACGGTGGTGGAAGTGGAAAGTACCGTCTGCGCCCGACCCAAGAGACTGCGCGACGTGCCACTGATCGGTCTGAACGCCAGCCAGCTCAAGGCCGACACCACCACTACTACAGCTACCACCACCACGACACCCGACGACAAAAGTGAGCACTGGAACTTGCTGATGGTTCAGTCACTGACGCCGGTGGAGTCGTTCCCTTCTTCAGCCAGCTCACTGAGCTGTACGGCCGGCGCAATGCAAGTGCGCCGACGGTAGTCTCTGCATCCTGGGTGGCTGGAAGTGCGATGGCAGCAAAGACTGTCCAGATGGGTCCGACGAAAGGGACTGTCCAGAACCCACGCGTGAGTCGGCGACTGATGTCCGCATTGACGCCGCGCTTTCTTCACGTGATCTTCTGCTGAATCGTTTTAGGTTCCGTACGCTTCCCGTGGCAGACGACGCCTTCGCCGCCGCCGCCGCCGCGCCGAAAGTCTTCCAGGGAATTGTCAGTTGACTACCTCATTCACGTTG
>JASAMZ010003857.1:0-18300 GCA_030248115.1 Linhomoeus sp. GSCO2_2 | reverse complement strand
TCTCAGTAAAAATTCAAAGCTCAAAACCACTCCGCTTTTTAAAAGAGACTTGTTGTAGATTGCTCTGTTGCATTTTAACAATACGGCGAGCATCCTCCCGCTACCCCAGGACCCGCTGGGATGCAAGACACGATCGAGTGTTGCTACCGTCTCTGCGAGAGAACATTCATCGGCTGTGTCGCGTTCGTAGTGAACGAAGGCACTGGCCAGTGTTGGCCAAAGAGGCTGCAGCCAAGTGACTTGGTCGAGGGCAACCAATTTCCACTAACTCCTGCGAACAGTGCCACCACTGGAATCATGAGAGGTGATCTGCCAACATTACGTTTTGAAGATCCCCTCACCCGGCACCCTCCGCCTTGCCTTCCTTTACCTATGTTACTCGAGATTTCTCGACGTCAACTTTAGGCGGAACCTTCGCCGCCGCCAATGGCATGGTGTTATACTATGGGGCCGCGGTGGACAGCGACGAGGTTGGCAAGACGACCGCTAAGCGGCTTGGTTCTTGCAAGCCTCCAGCCTCCCTACTAGATTGCTGCCAGAGCCAGAACGCTCAGCAGACCACAATAGGCCTGGTCATACAGCCGGAATTGGGGGTTCGTTTACCGCTTGCGCAGTGGCAAACCTACAGTAGTGTTGCAGTGATCAGCGAGTGAATGACACGCTAGACAGGGAACTTCTGCAGGTGGGCAGCGCGCCCAGCTGCTACGCCATCACAGAACCTTCTCAATTGGGCCAGTACCCTCTAAAGTTCCAAGCAGGTGGCCTGGTAGCCTTGGCGTTGTCTGAGCTGAGCTTGGCCCTCGATGGGAGGGAGTGGCCTGAAGTGGGAGACTTTCCACCCAGTAGCGGTCCTGCCTTGACAGAAGGTGGGGGTGGGATGGTGGCAACTGCTGTTACACGTCACGAACTGCTTTCCACATGGTATTCCAGAAATCACGGTTCCCAACCAGACAGAGTACCCATTTTGGGCCAGCGTGGAGTTCGGCCAAGACTACCCACTGTCGGACTCCCACGTGCCTATAGACTGCTCGGCCGCCAGTCTGAAGACCAAATGTTGCTACGAGCACTGCCTGACCAAGGGGCGCTGCCTGATGTTCAGCGTCAACCTCCTGACGGGAGTCTGCCGATTGAAGTTGCCCGACGCTAAGCAGATCAGAAACATGGGCACCTATACTGGGGAGGACATCGCTCAGATGCAGTTCGGCTTGAACTTGAGCTGGAATCCGACCATGGCGACGGGGACTATGGCAGGTACGGGGACGACTACCTGATACCGACGACGATAACAACTTACAGTCCTCTTCAGCTATGGACATAGCGGCCTACTACAACGCCGCCGTGCTGTACAAAAAGATAGTGACGTGGACCATCGAGGGAGAGGCGCAGGACTGCTCCAGAGACTCCACTGAAGAGGCCATCGCCTGCTGCATCGAGCACGCCTACCACAGCTTTTTTGAGAGCTGGAGACTGTCTCCGAATGGGAACTGCAATCGCGTGACGCCCGCTAGGCAAGGCGGCAGACCGCAGTTTACAGAGGCGCTGCAAATGGTGTCTGGACTCTTCCCAAGTGAGTTTGCGACTGATCAACAGGCGTATCACATCACTTGCAACAGCAAATTACTACATTCTAATTGCAGGACAAATGCAAGAGCCAATTGTCTACCCCGACAAGGTTCCAAGAGTTGGCTCGGACATGCCAGTTCCTGTGATTACACTCACGGAAGACGAAGGATTGGCCGATGAAGAGAAGGCCTATTGGTGCGGGTCCAAGTGCAAAGAGAAGCCTGGTTTGTTCGCATGCAGATCGTCTGTAAGTGGTTCATGCAAGAGGACCAGCTGGTAGCCTAGCGTTCTTCGCAGGCTGCAAGGCGGGCATATTGGAGAACGGGAGTCAGTGTCGCCTGAGGGCCATCCACCCCTCTGACATGGACGTGCTCGATGAAGCCAGCGATGACGACACCATGGCTGGAGATGTGCCATTGGCCGATAGCCAAGGCACATACACCGCCTTTGTCCCCGGTTTGCTTTGTAGTAGTCCGTCAGCGTTGCTGTTATTGTATATTGTGACCATTACGTTGCGATTCAGATGCCGAGTCGATCGACTGGACGAACTACACCAACGTCGCTGTTGAGACACAGGTAGAATCGCATAACTGCAAAAACGTCAACGCAGAGAATGTTGTGCGACTAATCCTCTGGTTCAGGGGGAGTGCGGCTCCTGCTGGGCTTTCGCAGTGGTGAGTATCAGTTGAATGTTGCACTGCACATGCATTATAACACACGAAACATACACGTGTCTCCTAACTATGACAATTTAGAAGGTGTGTATTGTTCCAGAGTACGGCGACGACGTTCTACAATCAGATTCACAAGATCACCCTGGAGAAAGGGGGTGACCCGGAGACAGTGAACATGCTGTCTGTCCAGCAGTTGATCAGCTGCGAGAAATATGGTTAGTGGAGCGAGGAGTCTGCACACGAATATTGTAATATTAATATTATGTGTGTAGTATTACAGAGCTTGTGCGTGGGCCCTTCATTAAAGACTCATAGAAGACTGAAGCACTTACAGGAGTCGGATCAGACCATCTCCTTGGTCATATACCCATTACTGTAATACCACTGTGTAGTCTCGTTTAGTACTGTATTGTACTTCGTGATGGACGGTTCAGCCGTACCCGAGTACTGCAACCTCAAGAGCAATGGCTGCAGCGGGGGTTTCTTTGCCACGGCGGCCACATATTACAAGCTGGCAGGTGGAGTGGACGTCGGCAAGTTGAGCTACACAGAGCAGGTACATATGTAGTGCGCCATACTTGTTTGTGCCTGCAGTCGATCTTGTCCTTTGTTCTCACGGTCGTTTCACTTCTGCGCAGGACAGCGACTGTTCACTGGAGTCGAATCTGCCAGTGGTCCAACTGACGGACTACGACGTCGGCTACGCCACCAACAGCACTACTGATGAAGAGCTGGACGCTAACCTGGAGGAGAGGGTGGCACACGCGCCCGTGGCTGCAGGGATCGCTGTCTGCGACGAGATGTATCAGTACAGCGCAGGTGTCAGGTTGCACAGATGTCATCCGTGTCATCAGTTGATCGCCGTCACTTTTAAAGTTGCGTATATGGTTATTTGATCGTTTTGCCCTGTCCTTCCTGCTTCTGCGTCCCTCCACTCCGCTCCATTTTGAGTCAAAGCTCCAGTTTACTTAGCCCACTCGTTCTGCTGCTCCCACTTTGCTTTGTAGTTCACTCCCCACCACGTACAGCAGAGTAGTCCATCTCTTAGGTGTCTACGATGGGCCGTGCGGTTCGGAGGCGAATCACGCGGTCGTAGTCGTGGGCTACACCAAGGATTACTGGATCATACAGAACTCCTGGGGCACTGACTGGGGAGAAGAGGGGAAGATGAGGCTGAAGAGGGGCCTGGGCTCATACAACAAGTGCAAGATCGCCTCCTACTGGTTCCAACCTGTTGGGCTGAAGGATGGCACGTACTACGCCAGCACCAATGATGTTCCAGATGGAGACGAGTACAAGGAACTGCAGAATTATTATAATGAAATCGGCACACTGAGTCAGGATGGTGAGTGCAGATCACTCGTGCGTTCAAGATGGGTCAGTCACTACTGAGTGCTGTACTTTCAGTGATGCACAGTTTCTTGGAGCATCGTATTCGTTAGGTCATGTCATGTATTCGTTAGCTACTGGAGATCAGCTTCAGCTGTTGACTTCTCAACTTGTTTCAGGATGCGAGAACTATAAGAACTTCACAATCTCTGGTGGAAATGGAGGCTAAAATGGATGCAAGTTGAAAATGGATGCACGTGGAGCTTCATTAGCTGCAACCACTTGACTTTCATCTTCATCACAGCTTTCATCTTTATTAGCGGGACTGTGATGAAAACCATTGGGTATACCCTTTTCTGGTGCTGGGAATGAAACTACACGCCTAGGACGATTTTGCGAGCATGACGAATCACGTGCATGTCATTCACATACATCACTGGCTATACACGATGGCCAGGATTAGACGAGTAGACCTACAGGGGTTGAGATCGCCTAATTTCTGGCCATTTGTTGGGCTGGTAGGCTGGCCATTTCAGCCACGCTGATGGTCGCTGTCTGCACGTTGCTCTTGAGTCTCAAGGCCTTGTAGAGTGACTGACGAAAGAGCATGTCAAATAGAAGAGCGGGAAAGAAGTAGTATCCAACGGTGAGGGCGTCCAGAGCGTTGCGCGTGCACTCGCTGTACACGTGAGGCCAGTAGATGGAGAAGTCTGCCAGCTGTTTGTCCCAGGGGTCGCACTGAGACAGATTGGGATAGGAGTTGTAGAGGCTGCTAAGCGTGAAGTCGACGGCGTCCATCACAGAGACGATGGCCGTCTGGATGCAGATCATCACCGCGAGGTCCCGAGAGCGCGCCGCCTCGGCAGACCTGAAAAGTTTCTATGTCGCTTACACTGGGTGCTCTAAAATTGCAACCAAGGCTGTTGTGTTAGCGAGAATGAATGAGAATAGTATGACCATGTCTGTACACCACATAGGTATGTACAATGTATGTAGCCATGAGATTTTACAAACAAGCTTTGTCTAAAAACTGTGGCACCACGTTGGCATCAGTGTAAACTTGAGAGCGTTTGCGCGATAATGTGCACTGGATAGTGAAGTGCCGCTGGACATTTAGTCGACAATTTGGTGGGGTTTCGCCGCAATTGGTCTTTGTTCGTGGCACCTGATCCACATATGGATCAGAAGGTTCGCCGCAGGCACACTTTGTGCTAATAATTGTGGCAACAGATCCATAAATGGAAATAATTGTGGCAACAGATCCATAAATGGATCAGAGAAATTCGCCACAGGCACACAGTGCAATAAAAGCGTCTAAATGAGACGACGCCCTATTGAAAAGGGTATAAATGGGACGACGTCCTATACGACGCCCTATTCTTTTGGGCTAGGTGCTCGATGCATCCACACAAAGGTACAGGGTTTTTTTTTAATTGGCCAAATGGGAAACCCGAATATCTTCTGCTGTGGTGAAGCAATTCGAACGAAACTTTCACACAATATAGTCGACATATGTCCATGATATGTGTTGCTTTTATACAGCTCTTGGCTACCGCAAGCTCAAGTTACAGTACCACAAAGTTGAGTCCCAAAAATTTGAGATTTTGCGCAAACTGGTATGGCTTTAAACTTTCCTAACTTGCTCGATTTGCGTCACAATGGAGTGAGACTAAGTGCATTAGATTTGAAATAAAACAACCTTTCATATGCTTGATGAATCAACCCTGTGCGATGTACCGTGCTTGAGATACAACGCCTGAAAGTTGGCTCCAAAGTGCCGGAGTTGCGCGAGGAGGCCGAGGTGGCCAAAAATGACGCCTTGTGGCTGGTGATCTCAACTTTGGCGTGTCGTAACTAACGCCATGTGGGACCTACGCAACTCGTTCTTGGAACATATGAAAGCTTGTAATCTTCTCAATCTAATGAATGTAGCCCCATCAAAATTGGCTGAGAAACGTGCGAGTTTTGCGTAATTTGATCGTGTGCAACCTCAAATTTCTAGTTACATCTTTGACACCTTGTAACTTGCGGCCACAAAGATGAATTGACACCTCAACATAACACATATCATGGACATATGTCGACTATATTGTGTGCAAGTTTCGTTCGAATTGCTTCACCACAGCAGAAGATATTCGGGTTTCCCATTTGGCCAATTAAAAAAAAAACCCTGGTTAAAATTTAAGCTGCTTGAAATTGTCGAAATTTAGAAATTCTGACAAAAACATATACCTAAATTCTTCAATTATAAAATCTAGAACTATTTGCTAAATACTTGGCAGACTATACCTGACACAACTATGCAAAGACATTTTCAAATTTAAGCTATTTGGAATTGTCGAAATTTGAGGATCTTAACAAAAATATCCCAAATTTCGGTTGGTATAAAATCTGAAACTATTTGATAAAAACTTGGCAGCCTAAGCCCGATACAACCATGTAAAGGAATTATGAAATTTAAGCCGTTTGAAATTGCCGAAATTTGGGAATTTTGACAAAATCCTTGAAAATATCCCTAATTTCGTTAATTATAAAATCTCAAACTATTTGATAAATACTTGGCAGACCATGCTCGACACATCCGTGAAAAGAAAATTCAAAATTTAAGCTGTTTGAAATTGTCGAAATTCGTGGATTTTAACAAAATCCTTAAGAATATCCTAAATTTTGTTAATTATATTCGCTGAAACTATTAGCTAATTACTTGGCAGACTATGCTCGATACATCCGTGCAAAGAAACTTTAAAATTTAAGCTGTTTGAATTTGTCAAAATTTGGGAATTTTGACAAAAACCTTGAAAATACCCCTAATTTCGTTAATTATAAAATCTGAAACTATTTGATAAATACTTGGCAGATATGCTCGTCACAACCGTGAAAAGAAATTTTGAAATTTAAGCTGTTTGAAATTGTCGAAATTCGTGGATTTTAACAAAATCCTTAAGAATATCCTAAATTTTGTTAATTATATTCGCTGAAACTATTAGCTAATTACTTGGCAGACTATGCTCGATACATCCGTGCAAAGAAACTTTAAAATTTAAGCTGTTTGCATTTGTCAAAATTTGGGAATTTTTGACAAAAACCTTGAAAATACCCCTAATTTCGTTAATTATAAAATCTGAAACTATTTGATAAATACTTGGCAGACTATGCTCGTCACAACCGTGAAAAGAAATTTTGAAATTTAAGCTGTTTGAAATTGTCGAAATTTGTGGATTTTGACAAAATCCTTAAAAATATAATAAATTTCGTTAATTATATTCGCTGAAACTATTTGCTAAATAAATACTTGGCAGACTATGCTCGATACATCCGTGCAAAGAAGTTTTAAAATTTTTAAAGCTGTTTGAATTTGTCGAAATTTGGGAATTTTGACAAAAACCTTGAAAATATCCCTAATTTCGTGAATTCCAAAATCCGAAACTATGTCACAAATTCATCGCGTCTTATGCCCTTTCCAAGACAGCCAGTCCAGCTGAAAGCATGTCTTGAACCTGGAGCTCTTGTCCACCAGTATCAGTCTGAGTGAGAGGATCACGGTGGTGGCGTAGATGAGCAGCTTCAGGCCCAGCTCCATTTTCGAGGTGACACTGGAGATGAGGGTCGATGTGTCGGAGTAGTAGTAGGCGGTCTGACGAAGGAGGTAGCGCGTGCCGCCCCACAGGACCACGTAGCGAAGTAGATCCTCCGAGATGCGTATGACGCCGCTGATTAGGCAGCAGATGAGCACCAGCCATTGGGGGCGCACCTGCAGAGATTATGACGGTTCACTGTTTACTAGCCGTTCCTTCCTGTTGCAGAAGAATTTCTGAGATCTGAATAGCATGGAATGTAGTCGTCAATGGCCGTAATGTCCTGTTGCATGATCTGTCCTCTTCAAGGTCTGTCCGTTGCAAGGTCTGTCCTGTTGTGAGCCAACGGCGCTGGTCGCCTCGCACGCGCGCCGCAACGTCCGTCCTGTTCATTGTCAAGGCCTCTGACCTGTCCTGTTGTAAGGTCTGTCCTGTTGTAAGGTCTGTCCTGTTGTAAGGTCTGTCCTGTTGTAAGGTCTGTCCTGTTGAAAGATCTGTCCTGTTGAAAGATCTGTCCTGTTGCAAGATTTGTCCTGTTGTAAGATCTGTCCTGTTGCAAGATCTGTCCTGTTGCAAGATCTGTCCTGTTGCAAGATCTGTCCTGTTGCAAGATCTGTCCTGTTGCAAGATTTGTCCTGTTGCAAGATTTGTCCTGTTGCAGAATTTGTCCTGTTGCAAGATTTGTCCTGTTGCAAAATCTGTCCTGTTGCAAGATTTGTCCTGTTGCAAGATTTGTCCTGTTGCAAAATCTGTCCTGCTGCAAGATTGTCCTGTTGCAAGATCTGTCCTGTTGCAAGATCTATCCTGTTGCAAGATTTGTCCTGTTGCAAGATCTGTCCTGTTGCAAGATTTGTCCTGTTGCAAAATTTGTCCTGTTGCAAGATTTGTCCTGTTGCAAAATTTGTCCTGTTGCAAAATTTGTCCTGTTGCAAGATCTGTCCTGTCTGTTGCTAGATCTGTCCTGTTGCAAGATCTGTCCTGTTGCAAGATCTATCCTGTTGCAAGATTTGTCCTGGTGCAAGATCTGTCCTGCTGCAAGATCTATCCTGTTGCAAGATTTGTCCTGTTGCAAGATCTGTCCTGTTGCAAGATTTGTCCTGTTGCAAAATTTGTCCTGTTGCAAGATTTGTCCTGTTGCAAGATCTGTCCTGTTGCAAGATTTGTCCTGTTACAAAATCTGTCCTGTTGCAGAAGGTCTGTCCTGTTGCGAGCCAACGGCGCTGGTCGCCTCGCGCGACCATCCTGTTGCAACGTCTGTGTACTGTTGCAACATGTGTCCTGTTGCAGAAAGTCTGTCCTGTTGCAATGCAATACAATGCGCTTGTGGAAGGCTCTGTTCCAACGCTTAGTTTAGCGAAATAGTCGCTCAAGCGGCTAGAATTGCCTGCGCGAGCACTGTCGTACTGTTCGTCATGAGCATTCGTAGTTCCAACGCTTAGTTTAGCAAAACAGTCGCTCAAGCGGCTCGAATTGCCTGCGCGGGCATTGCCGTACTGTTCAGTGCCTGCGCGAGCAGTGCCGTTGCATTTGCCCGGATTGCATTGCACATTGCAAGCCTCTCTGTTGTACCGCGCGCTGCCGCACTGTTCGCTTTTGCAAGGCTCTGCTATGGTGCATTGCCCTACTGTTCAGACGATGCCTGCGTTGAAGGCAGGCAGCAACAGGCGGCGCTGGCCGTGCAGCGATTGATTGCCGCCGCTGGCGTCCCGCTGGCGTCTAGGCGCGCGCGTGCTGAAGCGTCGCGTGGCGAAGTGCTAGCGAGGCAAGCGCATGCTGAAGCGTCGCGTGGCGAAGTGCTAGGGAGGCAAGCGTTTCAGACAGACAGACAGACGGACACTACACCTAGCTAGCTTAGTAATGTAGATGCTTGATAAGTTTGTTTGTTATTCTCACAATTACTATGCAACTTCTTCATTAGATGGCTCCGACTAGAAGTAGAAAGACGCTAGCCGCAAACGAGTACCCTACTGTACTGTGAACAGTACTGGGCGTTGTTGACGCCATACAGTGATTTGAGGCGGTTGGTCATCACTGCAACATGGCAACGCCGAAGCAGGCTTAGAAGGTGCAGTGTAGGTCCGTTGTGGAGACAGTGCTCTTGCTTACTATGTTCATACCCTCTCGATCTTCTCGGCCAGTGGGCGCCACCCGAAGATGATGGCCGAGTTGGAGATCATCTCCACTGCCTGCAGGAAGGTGCCCACCCCAAGGAAGGCGTTCGAGAGGAAGATGGTGGCGTACATGACGTAGGTGGGAATAGGGTTGGCCGGCCAGACAGGCTGGGCCACGAAGGATGCACCAAAACCGGCGATGGCCAGGCCGGCCAGGACGTCGCAGCAGAAGTCGGCGAAAAGGACGCCCGACGTCCAGGATGCGCGACGCTCGTCGTAGTAGGCCAGGGCGGTCAGCGAGGCACCCACGGCCCCGATCAAGCCCACCTGTAGCCAGCCCGCTAACTTTTCGTCTATGATGGAAAAGTGGAAATTTCTATGAATTTACTGTAAGTGCCCACTAGGCAGTCTCTCTCCCGACTATTCTATGGCATCCTCTCCATGGTCGAGGTGAAAAGAGGGTGGGGGGGTGGCTTATTAGAGAATGTACAGTATTTGTTTCTCATTGTAATGCCCTCAAGAGAAACTGCATTGCCAGACACTACAACATACCACAAAAGGAGGCAGGCCTGAGAGCATCAGATTCTGCGAGAGGATGCGAGTGAGGACGAAGCTGGCCGACTCCTCATCGAAGGAGAAGCCAAAGAACGCCTGACGCTCTTTCCACAGGCGAATTAGGTCGGTTGCTCGGCGGTCGCCCCCTTCGCTTGCATTCAACAGGCGCAAGAAGCAGTAGTGGTCGTTCCTGACGAATGAGGGAAGGGGCCTTACCATCTATCGAGTTCTATGGCGAACTCACTGTGTTGTCCCGTTCATTGTCGTTCAACTACAGAGAGTTAAGGATATCCCCTTGGCCAGTCAAGACTCCCACTTCATAGGAGTTTCACTCACTCCGCAAGCGGCCCCCAGAAAGCTCTGGAAACACAACAGCTAACACCAAAATCGTACAGAGATACGTACCTATCTTCGTGGTGTGAATGTCGGGGGCGTATCCGGCTCCCGGGAAGAGACGCGACGTCTAATGGAATTGCGTGAGTCGGCTGGCAAAGCGGCGTCGAATGTCGGACCTTTTCCTATCGTTTTGCCAACAAACAGCAACTAATGCCTGCATGTCGTAGGTGTATGCGGATACATTGATAGCTGGCGTGACCCATTTATGTACCTTCTCCCGGGTTTTCGTGACACATAATTGGAGCACAGACGTCATTTCCGAAGACGTCTTGAGCGAGTATTCTTTTGAGCACTTTTGAGCTAGTGCGCGCGCACTGTGTGCGCACGGTATACTGTAGGACACGCTGCATCGATGATGTGGGGACCAGATTAGCTACATATACGGAGGTGTGAAATCAGACGCACTTGAATCGAATTGTTGAACCGTATTACAACTTCTTATGGAGTGTCTAATTCTGAATATACGCCTGAAACGACACTGTACCTTTCAATGACAGCAGCAACGAGTGTACGAAGTGGTCAGGCAGGTAGCCCTGTGTCTGAAATCCTGCTCTGTGCAGTAGACTTTCTTAGCGTTCGTCCGAAAATGGATACGTTGCATGGGGCTTAGGGAGGGCCTGCACGCACACTCATCAACTGAGCTTCAGTAGCACCGAAATCGGAATTCGCCAAAACTCTTGTTTGCCCAGCTGATACCGCTAGGCGAAAATCGGTTTTGTTCCGTCGCTCGCTACTATGGTTTCGTCACCAATAGCTAATACGTGTAGCTAGCGACCAAACGGGAGGAATTTCGGTCATTTCACACGAAAGAATGGCGAGGATCGACTGTAAATTGGGCTTCCGAGCATTGCTCGCCGTTTCTTTGCGGCTGTTTATCGCACGCTGTGAAGAAGTCGGCGTTCCAGAAACTGGCATGGAACCGCCGTCGCAGAGACACGACTTATGGCCCAGGTTTGGTTGATGTGCATGGTTGACACTGTCGCTTTGCTGGAGCGCGAATCCTTGTAAGAAGTTTTTTCATGTGGATGGATGACAGTCTTCAACTCAGGGTGACCAACAGAACAGAAACTTATCTTGGTTTCAGTTTCAGTCAAAGGCCGAGTTTCAGTATCAGCATCAGTTAAAACAGTTCTCGACCTTCAGTTTTAGTAACTGAAACCCGCTAGGTTTAGGGTATTGAAGGCAAGAAAGCCACAACAGATTGTTTTAATCCATGTTTTGACATTGACAAAACGGCCACTTCAGTCGCAAAATTCGGCATGAATTTTGGGTATGCTGCGATTTTGTAAAATTCCAGTAAAAAGTAACTGAGACTAAACTGTAAGTATCAGTTTCAGTTAACTGCTTGTAACCGAAACTGAAACAAGTTTAGAACTTTCTATCAGCCATACTGCTTCCATCCAGGTTCTGTCATCAGCATCTCAAGGTGGACGACTACGACGACATCGACGACGCCTGCATGGACATGGGCAAGAAAGGGCACTGGATCCGACAATTGTGCGAGGCCAGCTGCGGCATGGGAGAGTTCAGCGGTGAGAAAGCTTTGATCTGGTGTGCTTTCGGCAGGGGTGCCTGGAGTTGAAATAGGATGTACCTAGTGTGGTAGTAGACGTCGTTTCGTGTTCGTTAAACTGTATCTTTTGTTTGTCGCACGAAATTAAATGCTCGAATTAGTGTTTTCGCGTATTAGCCACTGAATCAATACAATGTTGTAGACGCCACACGAGGCACGTACGAGCAAGCGACCGTCGACGCCACCTTCCAAGGGATGTTTGGCAGACGGCCTGGTTACGTGGTTCATTCAACGTACAGAACTTCAAAAGTATTCTGAAAGGCCATTGGGCATTGACTTCACTCTATGACTCTAAGCGGCTAAGAACCTGCGCTAAAGAACACTACTGTGTATGCACTTCTCACGAAAAGATTGGATTTCGAAAATCCAATTCCATTGGCCAATCCTGATCAAACCCAATCTTGCCCGCAGGCGGTCCCGGGAGTAAGAAGAAGGCGACGGAGGTGGTGGGTCGCTACGACGTGTACAAGACCATGAAGGAGATGATGGAGTCGCACAACGGGCGGATGGAGGGAGGGAAGCCGCCCTCGTACACTATGAAAATGACCGACTTCAGCGTCTGGGTGAGTGGGGGGGGGGGGGGGGGGGGGGGAGGGGGGGGGATTTTGGGCCCTGCAATTTTGAATAGATTGCAGGGCACTTGGGCATCTGTACACAAGAAGATAAACAAATTTGAGCAGTGAGCGGTACAACGACGAATAAACGTGCTGAAAGCCCAACAGCGGCGCAGAAATACTGTAACGTGCGGCGTACGTACCACCACCACCATTTTCCAATACTGTCATTCCATCCGTTGGTTCAGATCGATTAGTTAATTAATTTCATCCATAAGACCTAAACTGCAACCGGTCTCCCAAGGTCCAACAACTCAGACTTCGTCCGAGCGCTCCAAGATGAACGGCCTGACGCAGAGCGACGATCGCTTGACTCTCTTCAATGACGGCAGCCGCAAACTGCGCAAGAATCAGCAGTCGCAACAGGGTCGGCGACGGAAGAGAGAGACCATACTTCAGGCGTTGACGGAAGGTATTAATGAGCGCTATTGGTTTTCTCGACCTGTACAATGCCTGGTGCCTACATTGTACAAGTTGGGCAGTCAATGCCCTTCGTGTATCGAGGTGGCGCACTTTGCGCGCCACGCGTGGTAGAGTAGATTCTCAATGCTCAGTAATTAGGCTTTGAGTTTGCCATTTTGACGCACTTGAGTGTTTGCCGATCGAGTCGGCCAGAATACTGGTGTCGAACTTCAACGGCTGAAGAGCAAACAAGCGTACCAACACTCTGTGCGCTTCTGACAACTGCTTCGTCTGGTATATTCTGCTCACTACATAATCGATAGACCCCGTAGCTACGTAGTATGTAGCAGCATGGCTATGTCTCTACTGTGTCATCTGTGAATTTGGTATGATGTAGGGAATATTGGTAACTAGTTGGTCCTGTATTCAACCACTCAATATAATGAGGTGGTCCCTATGTTTTCTTCAGCGATCAACATTCCCAGCCAGGCCGTATATCCCTTTTGGGCCAGTCTGGAGTTCGGCAAAGTCTACCCGCAGTCGGACACGAATGTGCCCATCGACTGCTCCAGTTCGAGCTTGAAGACCGTCTGCTGCTACGAGCACTGCGTGGAAAAGGGACGCTGCCTGCTGTTCAGTGTCAATCTGAACACGGGAGTCTGCAGACTGAAGTCGGCTGACGCCAAGGAGATCAGGAATATGGGCGACTACGCCGGAGAGGACTTGTCTCAGATGGAATTCAGAGTCCATTTGCAGGACAGGCCAGACGTCGCTACCGGGACCATGGCCGGTGCGCATCGACGACGACGACGACGACGACGACGACGACGACGACGACGACGACGACGACGACGACGACGACGATGACGACGACGACGACGACGACGGCGGCGGCGGCGGCGGCGGCGGCGGCGGCGTCGACGACGACGACGACGACGATCTCCCTTTACAGCAATGGACATGGCTGCCTACTACAACGCGGACATATTCTATGGCAAAACGATCACGTGGACGGTCGAGGGCGACTCGTATAGTTGCGCTGGCGTCTCCACAGAGATGGCCATCGAATGCTGCATCGACCACGCCTACAACAACTACTTCGAGAGCTGGCGACTGACCCAGGACAGACAGTGTTCTCGTGTGGTGCCCACCAGGCATAGTGGGACTGCGAGACTTCAGTTCGAGGAAGACTCATCGACAGTTTCTGGGCTGTTCCCAAGTGGGTGTCCTCAGCTCTGTGACTGACTGTAATAAAATCACTTAGGGCTTGTCCGCAAGTATCTTGCAAGGTCTCGAACCAGATATCTTGTGTGACCGATGGACACGGACATCTGTTTTGGCATGCATGGCCTGAAGTGGATTCAGTGCACTGACAACTGTGCGCGATATGTATGTCAGTCGATGGAAAATATCGTCATTGGCACGATGAAACGCCTACGTTCTCTATGCCAGGACAGCTCCAAGAGCCCATGATCTACCCAGACAAGGTTCCGAAGGTGGGCTCGGACATGCCTGTGCCCGTGATCACACTCACCGACGAGGACGGAACTCTGCCTGATGATAAGGCCTACTCGTGCGGCTTGAAGTGCAAGGAAAAGCCCGGTCTGTGTGTTCGAGATTGGACACTGTAGTGAAATGCCCGGTTGTGCCTGCTTCGCAATATACTGTATTATTACATAGGCCTTCGTTACCGTGCCTCATCATGCGACACACCACATTACAGGTTGCAAGGCGGGCATATTGGAGAACGGGAATCAGTGTCGCTTGAGGGCCATCCACCCCTCTGACATGGACGTGCTCGAAGGGGTAACTGATGATGACACCATGGCTGGAGATGTCCCACTGGCCGATAGCCAAGGCACATACACCGCCTTTGTGCCTGGTTTGTTGTGGTTGCTGGGTTGTGGTCGTCGCGTAAGGAGATACTGTAAGTAGGACTGCTTTCAGACGCCGAGTCGATCGACTGGACCAACTATACGCACGTGGCCGTGGAAAACCAAGTAAAGCGATCGGACGGAATTTATAGTTTTCGCACTACTGAGCGGCAATGTCACCTATTCTTTTCAGGGAGAGTGCGGCTCCTGTTGGGCCTTCGCAGTGGTCAGCTCTGTTGTCTGAACGTGCTGTTTGGCTGTAAGCTCGGCTAATGTAACAGGCGTTGTTTTGCAGAGCACGGCGACAACGTTCTATAACCAAATCCACAAGATCACCCTGGAGAAGGGCGGTGATGCAGAGACAGTGAACATGCTGTCCGTCCAGCAGTTGATCAGCTGCGAGAAATATGGTCAGTTGTCTGCAGAGACCTATAACTGTGATTGTGTTTGCACTTTGGAGATCAGATGCGCGAAACTTCCAAAGCAAACTTCCATTCCAAAGAACTTCCAAAGCATACCTTCGTATGGAGTCATTCAGCTGTGCCCGAGTACTGTAACCTGAAAAGCGCCGGCTGCAGTGGTGGCTATTTTGCCACTGCGGCGACATACTACAAACTAGCAGGTGGAGTGGACGTGCATGAGTTGGACTACAAGGAACAGGTAATCAAGAATCATACACACACTAGGGTTGATCGTTGCTTAGCGATTTTCGCGCAGGACAGCGAGTGTTCCCTGGCCTCCAACCTGGCGGTAGTACAACTGACGGACTACGACGTGGGCTACGCCACCAACAGCACCACTGATGAGGAGCTGGACGCCAATCTGGAAGAGAGAGTGGCCCACGCTCCTGTGGCTGCAGGGATCGCTGTCAGTGACTACATGTACCAATACAGTGCAGGTCTGGACAGTGCACACGTCGTTCATCTTGTTTGCACTCTTTTACCAACGGTCAGTCAGATGGTCACGATGTCATATCTAACTCTTTGCCCTCCTATCCCCTCCCTTTCATCCTCTGTTCGGCTCCACTCCACTCAACTCCACTGCACTCCACTGTACCTCGCTCCACTCCACACTCACTCCACTCCACTCCACTCCACTCCACTTCACTCCACTCCACTCCACTCCACTCCACTCCACTCCACTCCATTCCATTCCACTCCACTCCACTCCACTCCACTCCATTCCACTCCATCTTCAATCTCGTCTCTTCTCTCAACAAGGTCATCATATTCCCCCAAATGTTACGCAAAGCATCGACTTTTTCGTTCAGGTGTCTATGACGGCCCTTGTGGAACAGAGGCCAGCCATGCCGTCGTTGTCGTGGGCTACACCAAGAACTACTGGATCATACAGAACTCCTGGGGCACCGGCTGGGGAGAGGAAGGGAAGATGAGGCTGAAGAGGGGCGTGGGCTCCTATAACAAATGTCAGATTGCTTCATACTGGTTCCAGCCGGTGGGGCTGAAGGACGGCACTTTCTACTCCAGCAGCAATGATGTTCCAGACGGGGACGAGTTCACGGAATTGAAGAATTACTACGCGGAGATCGGAACGTTGAGCCAGGATGGTGCGTGAGCATCACACAAGTCGTATGATTGGATGATTAAGGCCCGAATGAGCTTGCTCGTATGTATGGTTGCAGCAAAGAGGTCACCCATGGTTCTGAATGGTGTATGCACAGTATGTTGAAATCATGTTCATGACGTCGTCTACTGATTTCAGGTTGCGAAAACTACAAAAACTTCACTCTTTCTGCGGGAGGTTCTGGGTAAAATCGACAAAGAAACAAAAAGATTGCAAGCGTGTGAACTGTGAAACTTTGTTAGGCTTTGAAGACTTCATGGCGTGGTGGGACATGCTGATCGGCAACTCGATCCGAGACGTTTCTCACAACATTTCAAAGCTAAAATTCTATCAAACATGAAGGGTGTGCACAGAGAGTTTCGGGAGAGAAAGAAGCAAAGATTCACAACTGAAAAGAGAAGCAGTGTAAGCGGTGTATCCTTCGTACATCCTCGTGGTTTCACGTGTGGAACCATCTAACTTCTGGCCATTTGTTGGGCTGGAAGGCTGGCCATTTCGGCGAGTTCAACTGTGGCCCTTTGGACCTGACGCTTGAGCCTCAAGGCCTTGTAGAGTGACTGACGAAAGAGCATGTCGAATAGAAGGGCGGGAAAGAAGTAGTAGCCGACGGTGAGGGCGTCGAGAGCGTTGCGTGTGCACTCGCTGTACACATGGGGCCAGTAGATGGAGAAGTCTGCCAGCTGCTTGTCCCAAGGATCGCACTGGGACAGGTTGGGATAGGAGTTGTATAGAGAGCTTAGAATGAAGTCGGCGGCGTCCATGACGGAAACGATGGCCGTCTGGATGCAGATCATAACTGCCAGGTTCCGCGAGCGAGCCGCCTCGGACGAGCTAGAATTTGAGGCCTTAGTGTTGCCGAGTACACGATTTTTCGAGTGAGTACAGTACAGTACAGTACTTCTGGCCACAAAATTTAGAAAGTACAGTACAGTACAGTACAGCCGCTCCAATTTGCTAATGAGTGCAGTACGAAAAAGTACTGAGTACTTAAAAAGTACTAAAAAGTACTGAAAGACCTGAAGTACAAAGAGGATGCAACATATTGTTGAGATTTCTTGATGTTTACACATGCAAAACAGCCATTCCAAGCTGGCTGTTAGCGTTGAGATAGGCGGCGCCTCAATTTCCAAGCACCAATTCTCAACAATTTAGCCCAAATCTCAACTTAAATTAGCACATTTTGTCCGACAAAGCATAGATTCTGTCGTAGAAGGGCAACATCGAATGATTAAAGTTCTAAATGGTACAACGAGTAGCAAAAAGTACTAAACAGTACTAAAAAGTACGCTGAGAATCCAATGAGTACAGTACAGTACAGTACTCCTACGCCAAAAATCTAAAGAGTACAGTACAGTATACTGTACTTTACTCGAGTACTCGTACTTTTTAAGAGACGCTGCCCGAGAGAATCGACCCTCAGGGGCCAAAAGTGGACACGAATTTTCGACCTTCTTCGATTTCGCTGATTTTTGGATATGTTAAACTAGAAGTAATTCTAAGCATCCTAGTTTTTGTCCCAGGCAGCTGCGACCTTCCTAGCGCGAGATACAGGGTGCCAAAGTTGACCTACTTGGTGAAATTTCGGCTGTCCAAACGACGAAAACTGAAATCGCTCTATCTCGTGGTAGCCTTAACGAAACAAGCTGATTTTTGCACACATGATAGAGCTTACATACGTCTATAACATACTTGAGTTTCAAGCCATTTGGCCAAGCACATCCCGCACAGCGTTGAAAAGCCCGTCTTCCGGGGTGCTGCCGAAAAAATCAATTTTTTCGGTCTTCGTCAAATTTATACCTAAAATCGGCATTTGTCGGAGCCAAATTTTTTTCTGGATGAAAGCCCATTCAATTGCCCTTCGATTGATCTATAAATGAAAAAAATCGTCGTGCCCATTTTTTGTGAAAATTAACCCAGTTTGGCTTAGGTCGGCAATTTTTACGATCTGGTCGGGTCTCACAAAATTGTTCCAGCTTGGGCCAAGGCAAACAGACAAGCCCGATTTCTTGCATGGTGATGAACATCGCATACTTCTATAACTGGCGCAAGT
>JASAMZ010003856.1:0-22729 GCA_030248115.1 Linhomoeus sp. GSCO2_2 | reverse complement strand
TGGAGAAACACTACAGACATTCGTCTGCCGTCCACTGCCGCCCCTCGACAACGACGACGACGGCAGCTTCAGCGACGACGCCGATTGCAGCAGCAATGACGAAGAGACGTTTTCCGCGAGTGATTAAAGACAGTGATCGGTGATCGGCTAGATGAGTGCCTGTTTTACTTCTTCACTGATTTCAGTGTGTATATTGTTTCCACGGTATTTCATCTGCTCAGCAGCTCTTCAGTTCCGGTTCATTAGGAAAGTTGAATCAGCAGAAGTTGACATCGTGAGGGGTGCTTTATCTTGTTTGTCCTGCTCAATTATTGCCTGTGACGATGAAGAGGCCGTATGGAGTGAGTCGTGAGCGTGACTATTCATTCGTTGAATGACCTGAATGGTTGTGTCTACTGCGTCAACGTATAGTACAATAGGTCGCCTGAAGCAACTATCAGCTCGAGTCTAATAATTACCTAGAAGTGACCTGAAAGAAAAGGAGAAGAAAACGGAAAGCCGAAGAATGATGAAGGCGACGTCGCTGCCGCTGCTGCTTCTGCTGCTGACGGTCGCTTGCGCCGCCGCTGCAGCGCCGGACCACTCACAGACGCGACTGTGTTTCTTCTACGCATACGACTTCGAGTGAGTACATACCTAAACGTGCCAATGTCTCTCTCCTTGCCTTTCTTCAACAATTCTTTGTTTGCAGGGAGGTGGCCACAACCCCATGGAGCAACCTGACGAAACCGCCGCCCCTGTCGAACTTCTACACGTGCAGCAGCCGATTTAACTACCGTGGCAACCTCATCCTAGAGCACCTCAAAGAGCCGAAGAATTCGCCGCAGCTGCCCTATTGCCGATCGCATCTCGACGACTTCAACGCCGATCGAAGCATGTCGACTTGCTACTGCCGAGGAGAGCTCTGCAACAGTCTGATGGGGGACGGCGGCGGCGCCAACGCGGCCGTCCAAGCGGCGCTCCATCTGCACGAGACGAGAGGAATCCTCAAAGGTTCTCACTATCCAGACCGCCAGTCTGAGAGGCAGTTCTACGGCTGCGTCCTTTCTCCCAACATGATTCCGCATCCGCTGGTGGTGGAGCCCCATAAACGGCCGCTCTGGTGCGTCAACAGCTACAACGCCAGTCAAGTTAGCTCGCTGAAGCTGCACGACTACCCCGCCAGCTCGACTCAGTTGAAAGATTGGTTCGGGATGTGCGACGAGAAGTCGCAAACTCCAAAATTCCTCGGAAAGGCCAACGGACCCTTCTGCTTTCCGAGCAGCGAAGAAGGCAAAGGGGAAGAGTTGTGGCTGTGCTGCTGCAAGGGGCCTTTCTGCAACAGTCTGGCCGACGACAGGATGAATCCCAAAGTAAGGTATGAAGAAACGCTGCCGTCAACCACGGCCGCAACTGAGACAATAACGAAGAAGCATAGGGCCACGGAAGGGGAGCCTATTACGACGACACAGATTTCGCCGTCAAGCCCAACAATGCCCCAGACGAACTCCGCGGGAAGAACAAGTGACAAGCCCATTACAACGAGGAAGATCTCGACGACAAGTCCAATGACGCCGGCGACGAACTCCACGCGAAGAACGACAAGTACCACCGAAGAACCGAAGTCAGCGTCGACAAGCGAAGTAGTTCATTCGGAGATGTCCGCTCCGACATCGGCGAGTCAGGCGCCGACAACGAGGATAACAACCGAGCGGGACGTTTCGATTACGGCAACAGGGAAAAAGGAAAGAAACTTGACGAAGAACAAAGTCTTGACTAGCACCACCAGTTGCGGCGCTGTCGAGGCAACGACGGAGAAAGGAGAGGAAGTCTGGCTGATGCCCACCTGGCGGGCGGCGCTCTATCTGGTGATCGTCGTTCTACTGGTTGTCGTGGCCATTCCGGGCGGCCTCCTGTTCCGTCGCTTCAAGCGAGAGGACGAGCGGAAGTTCAAGATGAAGATGAAGAAGTTGAGAAAGCGCACCCATCTGCAGAAGCACTACATCGTCTGCCAGCCACTGACGCCGCCCGACAACGACGACAGTGACGATGGCGACTACAGAAGTGAAGAAGACGGAGAAGAGCTTACAAACAGTGATTAAACAGACAGATCTATTATCGGTGACTAAGTGACTAGGCGAGTGTTTGTGTGTACATATGTATGTAGGTCAGCATCGTTCGCTGCTCGAGATTCGTGGAAACCGAAGGAATTCGGTGTTACAACTTAACTGAACTGAAAGAGTCCAACCCATTGCGGCTGAGAGAGGTCCGATCGTCTTCCGTCACACTCCAAGCCAAATGAAAGGGCCCAACAACAGCCTATATACGCCCCAAAACTGTCGTCATCTACAGGGTATCCCACGGTTGATGCCTACTGTTTGTCGGCGAATAACTTGTGCTGTAGTAAACCGATCAGGGTGATTTTCGGCCAATCTAGAGAAGTTACTTCATCTGCAATTTGAGCGTAATTTTATGAGAATCAGTGAAACCGTTCGTGAGATACGACTGCATAAATCGTCAATTTTTGCTCACCCAGAGTTGCACTATTGTCCTTCTTCGGCTCTTGTGCAAATTGATCGGCATTACTCCAGCGTTATGCTTCACCAGTATAACCGCTTCCTGTAATCATTTCAGGCAACAGTGTACACATGTGGGCCCCATAGTGTGCAAAATATTGAACTCAATCGGATCGGCAGAATTCGGTAAGGAGCGTTTTAATTACGATTTTTTACGATTTCCATATGCGCAGCCGTAGCTCACGAACAGTTGCGCTGATTCTCATAAAACTTCGCGCATGTTTAAGTCAAAGTATCTTCTCTATAATGGCCGAAAATCATCCCCTTCGGTTAACTTTAGCAAAAGTTATTAGCCGACAAACAGTAGGCATCAACCGTGGGACACCCTGTATATGTGGATGTACGGTAGGTAGAGTGCGGCAGCGGCTTTCCATGGGCACTAAGGTCGATGTGGGCGTGTGTTTTCCCCGAGTGATGTAACTGAATTGTATGATCGCCATCAGTGCTCAATTTAGTGGGCGACGATTACATTTTTTGAATGTCCAGGATGGATGGCCGCGTGGCGTGTGTTTGTCGACGCAGTGTTCCGATAGGTCGTCAGAAGTATCTAAGTGTAAAATGTGCTTTAACTTAGAAGCAAACTGAAAGAAAAGAAGAAGAATTAGACGGCCGAAGACGATGGAGACGACGTCGCTGGCGCTGCTGCTGCTGACGGTCGTTGGCGCCGCCGCTACACGGCCTGACTTACAGAAACGACAGTGTTTCTTCTGGGAGTATTCCATCGAGTGAGTACTTACTTATGTACCTAAACCTGCCAGTATCTCTCTCCTTACCTCTCTCCAACATTTCTCTGTTTGCAGGCAGTTGGCCACAACTCCGTGGAGCGACTTGCCGAAGCCTTCCAATACGACAATTAGAGATCCGTGCGGCAGCAATTTCAACGCCCGGGGCGACCTCCTCATAGCACACATAGATGAGCAGAAGAATGCGCCGCCGAAACCCTATTGCCAATCGAGTTTTGAGCATTACGACGGCTTTTACGAAACCCTGTCGACCTGCTTTTGCAAAGGAGAGCTCTGCAACAGTCTGACGGGAGACGACGGCGGCAACGTCAACGCGGCCGTCTACGCGGCCAGCCTTCTGCACAACACGAGCGGTTTCCTCCTTTTTGCCAACGGTTCTTCGTCCAAGATGCAGTTCCACGGCTGCGTCCTCTCTCCCAACATGATACCGCTGGTGCTCGAGGAGCAGCCGCTCTGGTGCGTCAACAGCTACGACGCCGATAGAGTGGGCTCGCTGAAGCTGCACGGCTACCCCTCCAACTCGACTCAGTTGGCCAAGTGGATGGGGATGTGCGACGAGCAGTCGAAAGCTCCAAAGCTCAGCCGAGAGCCCAAAGGGCCCTTCTGCTTCCCGAGCAGCGAAGAAGGCAAAGGGGAAGGGTTGTGGCTGTGCTGCTGCAAGGCGCCTTTCTGCAACAGTCTGGCCGACGACGGCATGAACCCCAAGGCGAGGTACGAAGAAGCGACGACGACAACGACGGCTCCACCGTCCACCACCACCACCACCACAACAGAGACAACCACGAAGACGACAAGTGGCAGTACCAAAACGAGGCCTACTACGACTACAAAGGTGCCAACGTCAAGTCCAGCGAAGTCCACGACGAAAACGTTTGCTGCGACGTCGACTCGGCGTTCGGCCGCTCCGACGGCGACGAGTCCAGCGACGACGACGGCGACAGCGACGAAGACGACGGCGACAGCGACGACGACGACGGCGACAGCGATGACGACGACAGCGACAGCGACGACGACGACGGCGACAGCGACGACGACAACAGCGACGACGGCGACAGCGACAGCGACGACGATGACGGCGACAGCGACGACGACGACAACGACGACGACGACAGGCGAGTGGAACGTTTCGGCTACGACAGCAGGGAAAGAGGAGTATACCACCAGTTGCGGCGCTGTCGAGGGAAAGACGCAGAAAGGAGAGGAAGTCTGGCTGATGCCCGTCTGGCAGGCGGCGCTCTATCTGGTGATCGTCGTTCTGCTGGTTGTCGTGGCCATTCCGGGCGGCCTCCTGTTCCGTCGCTTCAAGCGAGAGGACGAACGAAAGTTCTTGAAGGAGATGAAGAAGCTGAGAAAGCGCATTCATTTGGAGAAGCATTACATCGTCGGCCAGCCACTGACGCCGCCCGACCACAACGACGACTACAGCGACGACCACGACAACGACAACTGCCGCAGTGACGAAGACGGAGAAAAGCTTTCGAACAGTGATTAGGCAGATCGCTGATCGGTGACTCATTGATTGCGTGTACATTTTGTATTTATGTGCAGGTCAACCCCATTCGTTTCTCGAGGTTCACGGAATCGGAAAGAATTTGACTTGTGAAACTTTTTACAGACTTTGGCTTCTGCCTACAACCACCTACATTTTAGAGCGATCAGTATGCTTGTCGGCAAACATTCAGTTGGGAACTGGAAGCCCACCGTTGCACGTGCCTAGTTGCAATCAGTAAGTGAAGTTGACCAATACGTTACTTCTCCAGCTAGGGATATCCAAGGTTCTATGACGAGCTCACTGCAAAGGAAGGAGACCGAAACTCCAAAGCATTCGTTGGCGAAAAACGGCCGTTGCGAGAAAGTGGTCGCAATTAACGCGAAGGGTATGTTCTTATTTGCAGCACCGCCTTGTCTGCGAGTGGCGTTGGGGGGCAGCGACGCAGACCGATCACCTTTTCGTCAAGAGAAGTAGGAGAGGAGCAGCTAACAGCGCTATTCTAAATTGGGAGCCGATGTTGTTCTCTTGTGTCACTGCTATCCGTTGCAGTGATGTTTGCACGCTAATTTGGGCTAAGGTCACGTGGGAAATGCGCGGGCGGTTTCCTCAATAAATTTGTTTTGGAGCTCAGTAGAAGTGAAAGGAAGGTCAGGATCTACAGTACCTTCAGAATGACGCCGATTGCTACTGTCGTGGTCCTCGTGACAGTTGTCAGCCTGCTGATTGCCGTCGCAGAGGGAAACGCTGTCGCCGTCGGGAAGCCAACGAAAACGTCCTCGCATACGGGATGGCAGGTATGTACATACAATGTACATACACTGTAGCTAGAGTAAGCATACTGCATGTACCAACTCGGCGAACCGGCGGCTGGCGCTCATAAGTTGCGATTTCAGCCCTTGAAACGAAAGTCCTTCGCAGGACTGACGAGGTTTCGCATCACGGAAGGCGCAGGCCGAAGAATTCACCCCGTTGTCGCCAATGAAGTTGAAGACAGTTTCGATCGGTTGAAGCCATTTTGATGAACAACTGCATAGGCTGTTTTCACCTTTGTTAACACTTCCGTGTTCTTAAGGGTTCGGTTCCACTTCAAGAATTTGCATTGCAGATTATGTTACCGTGGAACAAACAAACAATAAGCCACTGTTAACAGCATGGCGTTAGTTCGGCGTGCTGTTTAGTACTGTTTAGATTTCGTTTTGTCAGCGGCTGTCACCTGGCAGACGCATAGTATTGTTTTGTACCAGCGCGAAAAAACAGAGGGCCCATTTAAAGCGACAACGCCACAAATCATAGACAACCTCGTTGTCGATCGCGAAATCGAACACTGAATCATTGCCTCACAAACAGCAGGTTTACTGGTCCATCACACACGGGCGAATCGTCTCGTCTATACTGGAACTGGAGATTTCATTCTCTGACAGCTACACAGATGGACGTGAAGTGGAGGCCGTTCGCTTGGCGGGAGGACTTGTCTCTGGAGCTGACGACATCGAAGTCGCCGCGTGCGGAAGGCGGAAGCCCGGATGAGCAGAGAGAGAGAGAGATAGAGCAGCGGACGCACAACATGCCCAAAGAGCGGAGCGGAGCAGATCAGATCGATTCAAGTCGTCGTCGTCAGAGGAAGGTCTGTTTGGAGTGCGAGGAGGAGCAGCAGCTGCCCCAGAGTCCGGCGGCGCGGTCGTTGCCGACGACACCGTCGACATGGAAGCCGCCGGCGAGCTCGTCGCTGGAATCGGCGTCG
Organism: Linhomoeus sp. GSCO2_2; assembly: GCA_030248115.1. Lineage (NCBI taxonomy): Eukaryota > Metazoa > Nematoda > Chromadorea > Monhysterida > Linhomoeidae > Linhomoeus > Linhomoeus sp. GSCO2_2. The sequence continues at coordinate 16,198 of JASAMZ010003856.1, read as the reverse complement.
CTGTCGCCGTCCCTGTAGTGGTCCATCTTGGCCAGAAGCAGCCGTTCGCGCATGGCCGAGGCCAGCTCCAGAAAGGCCTCCTCGATGTTGATGCCCGACTTGGCGCTGACCTCGAACAGGGACACGCCCATCTCCGCCGCGAAGCGCTCCGCCTGCGCGAAGGGAACCGCCCTGCAACACGAATGAAGAGATTGAGAGTATACGGTAGAAATCCTAGTAGAACTGGTGTTGGTCGGCTGATGATGATCATCAAATCATCTCAACCATAAGAAGCCAGCAACGTCAATCTTTAATGTTCTTTAACCTTTAATCTTTGTCTGTAATCCTTAATTCTTAATCTTTAATCCAAAACTAACAGGAAATAGAAAGAATACAAAATACGATATTAATGGCAAAGCATATTGTGTACATACATACCAGAACAAAATAACAAATAAAACTATATTAGTTTAATTTAGGGACCAATTATGAAGATAATACCAAAAATATTAAGTTTACGTTAAATGCAAATCTACTTAGATGAAGAAACCAAGCTTCAACCGACAGTATCATGTAATCTACATTACTATGCCAGCTAGGTGTTTTGTCCGTCCGTCCGTCTGACTACGCTTGCCTTCCTAGCACTTCGCCACGCGACGCTTCAGCATGCGCTTGCCTCGCTAGCACTTCGCCACGCCAAGCTTCAGCACGCACGCGCTAGGAAGCCAGCAGGACGCCAGCGGCGTCCCGCAGAGAAGCTCGCTCGCTTAGATCGATCGGCCGCAGAGAATCAATCGCTGCACGGCCAGCGTCGCCTGTTGCTGCCTGCCTTCAACGCAGGCTTTGCCTGAACAGTACGGCAATGCACGGTAGCAGAGCCTTGCAAAAGCGAACAGTGCGGCAGTGCGCCGTACAGCAGAGAACCTTGCAATGTGCAATTCAACAGAGCCGAACAGTACGACAATGCTCGCGCAGGCAATTCAAGCCGCTTCAGCGACTATTTCGCTTGCAACAGGACAGATCTTGCAACATCGGCCCGCTGTCTAGCATTTGTTTTGCGCGCCGCTTTGTACGGCGCGTTCGTGAGGCAGTCAGCGCCATTAGCTTGCAACAGGACAGACTTTCTGCAACAGGACGCTGCAACAGTACGGACGTTGCAACAGGATCGTCGCGCGAGGCGACCAGCGCCGGTGGCTCGCAACAGGACAAACCTTTGCAACAGGACAGATTTTGCAACAGGACAAATCTTGCAACAGGACAGATCTTGCAACCGGAAAATCTGTCCGCTTTCTATCATTTTTTTGCACTGCGCTTTGTACGGCGCGTTCGCGAGGCAGTCAACGCTGTTGGCTTGCAACAGGACAGACTTTCTGCAACAGGACAAATGTTGCAACAGTACAGACGTTGCAACAGGATGCTCGCGCGAGGCGACCAGCGCCATTGGCTCGCAACAGGCCAGACCTTCTGCAACAGGACAGATTTTGCAACAGGACACATCTTGCAATAGCACAGACCTTGCAACAGGACAGATTTTGCAACAGGACAGACCCTGCAACAGGACAGATTTTGCAACAGGACAGACCCTGCAACAGGACAGATCTTGCAACAGGACAGACCCTGCAACAGGACAGATCTTGCAACAGGACAGATCTTACAACAGGGCAAATCTTGCAACAGGACAGATCTTGCAACAGGACAAATCTTGCAACAGGACAGATCGTGCAACAGGACAGACCTTGCAACAGGACAGATTTTGCAACAGGACAAATCTTGCAACAGGACAAATCTTGCAACAGGACAGATTTTGCAACAGGACAGACCTTGCAACAGGACAGATCTTGCAACAGGACAGATCTTGCAACAGGACAGATCGTGCAACAGGACACATCTTGCAACATGACAGATCTTACAACAGGACAGACCCTGCAACAGGACAGATCTTGCAACAGGACAGACCCTGCAACAGGACAGATCTTGCAACAGGACAGATCTTACAACAGGGCAAATCTTGCAACAGGACAGATCTTGCAACAGGACAAATCTTGCAACAGGACAGATCGTGCAACAGGACAGACCTTGCAACAGGACAGATTTTGCAACAGGACAAATCTTGCAACAGGACAAATCTTGCAACAGGACAGATTTTGCAACAGGACAGACCTTGCAACAGGACAGATCTTGCAACAGGACAGATCGTGCAACAGGACAGACCTTGCAACAGGACAGATTTTGCAACAGGACAAATCTTGCAACAGGACAAATCTTGCAACAGGACAGATTTTGCGATCTTGCAACAGGACAGATTTTGCAACAGGACAGTCCTTGCAAATGGACAGATCTTGCAGCAGGACAGATCGTGCAACAGGACAGATCTTGCAACAGGACAGACCTTGCAACAGGACAGATCTTGCAACAGGACAGACCCTGCAACAGGACAGATCTTGCAACAGGACAGATATTACAACAGGGCAAATCTTGCAACAGGACAGATCTTGCAACAGGACAGACCCTGCAACAGGACAGATCTTGCAACAGGACAGATCTTACAACAGGGCAAATCTTGCAACAGGACAGATCTTGCAACAGGACACATCTTGCAACAGGACAGATCGTGCAACAGGACACATCTTGCAACATGACAGATCTTACAACAGGACAGACCCTGCAACAGGACAGATCTTGCAACAGGACAGACCCTGCAACAGGACAGAGCTTGCAACAGGACAGATCTTACAACAGGGCAAATCTTGCAACAGGACAGATCTTGCAACAGGACACATTTGCAACAGGACAGATCGTGCAACAGGACAGACCTTGCAACAGGACAGATTTTGCAACAGGACAAATCTTGCAACAGGACAAATCTTGCAACAGGACAGATTTTGCAACAGGACAGACCTTGCAACAGGACAGATCTTGCAACAGGACAGATCGTGCAACAGGACAGACCTTGCAACAGGACAGATTTTGCAACAGGACAAATCTTGCAACAGGACAAATCTTGCAACAGGACAGATTTTGCAACAGGACAGATTTTGCGATCTTGCAACAGGACAGATTTTGCAACAGGACAGTCCTTGCAAATGGACAGATCTTGCAACAGGACAGATCGTGCAACAGGACAGATCTTGCAACAGGACAGACCTTGCAACAGGACAGATCTTGCAACAGGACAGACCCTGCAACAGGACAGATCTTGCAACAGGACAGATATTACAACAGGGCAAATCTTACAACAGGACAGATCTTGCAACAGGACAGACCCTGCAACAGGACAGATCTTGCAACAGGACAGATCTTGCAACAGGACAGATCTTGCAACAGGACAGGCCTTGCAACAGGACAGGCCTTGCAACAGGACAAGCCCTGGAATAGGACAGACCCTTCAACAGGGCAAATCTTGCAACAGGTCAGACCTTGACAATGAACAGGGCGGACGTTGCGGCGCGCGTGCGAGGCGACCAGCGCCGTTGGCTCACAAAGGGACAGACCTTGCAACGGACAGACCTTGAACAGGACAGATCATGCAACAGGACATTACGGCCATTGACGACTACATTCCATGATATTCAGATCTCAGGAATTCTTCTGCAACGGGAAGGAACGGCTAGTGTCCATTATCCAGGAAATGTCCAGCTTCGTCTGCTCACCTCGTAGCGTTGAGGTCGCACTTGTTGCCGACCAACATGAGCACAGCATTGTGGGGCGCGTGTCTGCGCACCTCTTGCAACCAGTAGTCTCTGACGTTGTCAAAGGACCTCTTGTCCGTGATGTCGTAGACGCACATCACTCCATGCGCCGAGTGGTAGTAGGAATTGTAAATTGTCCTGTAGCGCTCCATGCCAGCCGTGTCCCAAAGTTCCAGCCGAATGCGGTCCTTCTCCAGCTTGATCGTCTTCAGTTTGAAGTCCACCCCTAATGTTGTGACGTGGTCGTCGCGGAAGGTGTTCTCGGCGAAGCGCAGCAGAATGCAGGACTTGCCGCAGTTGTGATCGCCTAGAAGAGAAGACTGTCGCTGCAGCTGCTTCGACGACGACGACGACGACGACGACGACGGCGGCGGCGGCGGCGGCGGCGGCGGCGGCGACGACGACGACGACGACGACGACGACGACGACGACGACGACGAGCGACGACGACGACGACGACGACGACGACGACGACGACGACGACGACGACGACGACGACGACGACGACGACGACGACGACGACGACGACGACGACGACGACGACGACGACGACGACGACGACGACGACGACGACGACGACGACGACGACGACGACGACGACGACGACGACGACGACGACGACGACGACGACGACGACGACGACGACGACGACGACCACAGTACGTCACGATTCTGCAACGACTACATTATTGTGGAAGGTACCCCTGTATATATGCCCCAACGTTTCTCACCAATTATGACGATTTTGAAGAGATAATTGTAGGCCATTTCCAGCTAATGCCAGGAAGACTGCGTCGTTACGCCGCCGTAAAGGCGGAGCGCTGTCGAAAGCGACGAAGCACGAACTGCTTTTGTTCCGTTTCTCCAGTGTCAGGCGCGAGTCATCGGTTGTCGTCGCCTTCGATTCTGGTTCAGTCCCCGTCCGTCCCAGCCAATTATCCTGAAGAATCCCCGCTCGTTCGTCTTCTTCTCTCTTCTTTCTACTGCTGCAGCCGTCGCCGTCGCTTCGGGCTCTGGAAACGTACGGAAGAACCACCGCTAGTCCTCTCCTCCGCTCATAACGACGGCTGCGCGGCAGTTTGGCCCATAGGCTAACAGATGGAGGCGCGCGCCATTGTCTGCGCTATGAGAGAAAGAGAGAAAGCAGAAAGGTCCGCTCGAGCGTCGAGAGAAAGCCGCAAGCCGCCGAAGGCAGCTGTCACTTGGAGAGCGGCGGCGACGGCGACGCTAGCGCTCTCACGGCAGGCTTCCTTCCGCGCAAGCAGAGGGAGACTTGGCGCCGGCCGATCGATAGCGGCGCCGCCGTCTCATCCATCGTCGAGGCTCTCGTCCGCTCGCGAGGCTTATTCATCGTCCGCCCGCTCTACTTGAATCCGTTGCCTCCCCCCCCCCCCTCCCATCCCCTCCCCACATCTTATACCGATGATAGCAGGCTGCCCCACGAATACATAGCACCTACTCATCACATCAATCAATGCACGCAATGCGTACGACAGCCTTGGGTTATCCCTATGAATAGCCCATCCGGCGAGCACGTACATACCTAAGAAACCCATAGAGAAATGTCCACAAGTCATAAATTTGAATACCATTAGATGTAGTGCCGGGAACGGAAAGGCTGCTGCATCATCGCGCTGCAAGCAGGGAAGTCTGGGGGGGCGGGGGGGAATGCGTATGTATGGGCGCCGTACAACTTTCTAAGAGAGGCCCATGACAAACAGGAAAGCGCGGGGCGCTCAAACAAGGTTGTTGGTCGGCTGTAAACATGACCGGATTCGCTGGCCGCCCATAACCGTCAGATAACAACTTGACTGACGGGTGAGACGGCGATCGGCACGAATCGAGACACGCAGTGGAAAGGCGCAGCGGTGGACGAACGGTCGGGTCGATTGCCGAATTGATTCGTTTCCATCAAGCCGATGACGACGGCGCGCGCCGATGATGGATGCCTGCGCGATAAGTACCAGCGGTCGGCTCGGCCCTCCAAATCCCGTCAAATGAGTCGTTCGCCGGCCGCTCGGCGGGAAATTGGCCCGGGGTCGTGGGAAAGGGAATCGATCCTCGTCCCTCCCTTCCTGTCTTCCACGAAAGTTGTGGTTGGAGAACGCTCAGCGAAGACAACTCCATCCATAGCTGCTCTCATCGACCAGTTGAAAGTGGCAATCTCCGCGCGGGCACACAACGGCGCGTCGCCGCCGATTGTCGCCGCGCGCGCAAAGAAGGCCGTCGGCCGGCCGCTCGCTGAGAACGCATTAGAGAACTGCTCCAGAAGCAGCAACGGGAGGGGGGAGGAGCCGCCGATATAAATTGCTCGGCACGGCGCTGCGCCCGCTCTCTTCTCTCGAGATTTCTCTTCAGGACCACAATAGAACCGGCGATGGCGCACAATCAACACACAGCGCGCGCGCGGCGGCCGCGCGGAGAGAAAGAAACGACTGCTCTCTCGTCTCAGCGGCCGCTTTTGTCGCCGCCCAAGTGACTGTCCCATAGAGTTCGCTTCCGCAGCGACGCGCAATAGACACAGTGGTGGCAACTGGTGTGCAGAGAGTGAATGTGTCATCGGACGAGCGACAGTGACAAACAGCTGCGTAGTGAAGGCATTAGTCAGCGCGCGGCGGCGGCGGGCGGCTTCCAATTGAATTCCGGCGGCCAGACAGACGGCTCAATACGCGCCGACTGCACAAGTGGAGGGGACAGGCCACACAGGAAGAAGAGCTCATGGGAACTGAACTTGTGTCTGCCCTGCCACGTGACATCAAAGGTTTTCCCCCAAGATTAACTTTATGAGTAGGACTCAACAGTTCCCGTATCAAAATCGGCATTCTGGATAAAAATTCTGGATCAAACGATGACGCGTCCTACGGGCCTGTGGATGTTGGAATGTTGTTCTCGTGATGTCTAGACCATTGTAGACGGTGTTTTTTGCTCTCCTTTACGCATTGTTTTCGTCGTTTTCACTCCAGCAAATCTGTGAAATCACTCCAGTTAGAGTAAACAACAACGAAACGACCCGTACATATGTATCAAGTTTCATCGTTTCCAACCATAAAACACATCCACAGGCCCGTAGGACGCGTCTTCGTTTGATCCAGAATTTTGATCCAGAATGCCGATTTTGATCCGGGAACTGTTGAGTCCTACTCATAAGCTAGGTTTTTTTTTCGTTTGGGGTCTGGGGGCCAAATGGGCCAAAATTTCTGTAAAAGTGCTAATTTTGAGTTGTCGCCACAGGGGTACCCCTGTTAAACCGTGGCCCCTAACCAAAAATCTTAGGGGCCCGGTCCAAAGTTCTAGGGGCCATGGCCCCCACTATGGCCCAAAAAAAAAACCCAGCTCATAAGGTTAATGCTGATTGCCGGACATTGAGTCTCGTTGCTCAGTGCGTCATGGTGTGTCGAATGTCAGTTTGGCACCGATTACAAAAGAACCTAACAGCGAAACTCAACAATCGTGCGCGCAACACACTGGCACCTATCCCACCCTCTCACAAAGTACCGTAGTCTAATCTCCAACTACCGTACTCCATCCTACAATGGCGCCTACCTACCCATCACAACTCTTCTCATTCTACAGCCTCTCCAGTCCCTGCGAGAGCTTCTTCATGATGCCGGGAAGCAGGTCGACGTGCTGGTCGGCGCACTTGAGCAGGCACTTGTCCATCTGCGCCGTGTACTTGGTCATGTCGCTTTTTTTGGTGTCCGGCTTCACCTTGTCCCGGATCTCGTCGTTGCACGCCTGGCCGCAGCGCGTCAGGCGGTCCTGTTTGGTAATGGAAAGTTTGGAAGACGTCGCCATTTGGATAACAACATGGAAGTTTTGTATTGGGAGAGGACATGCCCTCGGGGAAAATACCTTCGTGCTACTGCCCAGGGCAAGAAAGGCCAATTTCAATGGGAAATCGACGTCAAACCTACCGTTAAAGCTAGTGAGACAGGATGCATTGACCATGAGGGCACCCGGCACGTCAAAGATACCTGATATTAAACATTAGTATGTGTCTCAGCTTGACGATGCACTTTTGACACGTCGTTGTTGGGAAAACTAGAGTCAAACGACATACGGTCACCAATAGCTTCGTATGGCATGGTTCTGACATCTAGGTACACAACTTCAGCAACCGCTTGTCTTCACCTGGAAGTGGTTGAGCTCAGTCTCGACCAGCTGTTGCGCCCTGCTGATGGTCTCCTGACAGTTCTGCATGCAGCGCTGCACACTGTCCATGGAGGAGCTCTGATCGTCGCAGCAGTTGGCCGCGCACAGATGCATGTCGCGCTGAAGTTCAGATACGGTATGTTATTCAGTGATCAAGTCGCAGCGACGATGACGACGACGACGACGACAGCTTCGAACACAACGGAGCAATCAGTAGTCACCTGAAGTCTGCGCAGCTGCTCCTTGTCCAGCGTCTCCATGACCTTTGTCATGCCGTCCGTCACCTTCTTCTGCGCCTCCTCCGCCATCCTTTTCACAGCTTGTCTGTCTCGCTTCGTCTGATGAGAATTCTGACCGTTATTGACGCCTCGGGTCCAGTCCATAGAACGATTGAATGCAGTTACAATACAATATAGAGGACGCAACTCGATACTACATACACTATTTGAAAGGCGATGGATTTGGCGCTATTCACGCGAAATCCAACCGCGAAGTTTCACACAAAGCCATGGGTCAGCACACTGAACGCAGCGCGCGAGTTCAACTGTGAGACAGCATGATGCACTCCAGCCACGTATGCGCCTTTGCAGCCGCCCCTGCCAGTGATAACGCCACTGCTTGTAAGCTTTATTGCGTCACCAGCAGAGATAAGAGCGGAATTTCAAACGGGCTCGTCAGCACTTTCGACAAGGCATGGATATTGTAACAATTGGAGGCAACAACTAGCTAATATGTATAATACAAAGCATCGTGAATCTATCGCAATCGTTATTATTATCACACGCGCGAAGGCAAAACAGTGGAGGCAATGATATTGAGCACAATATACAGAGCAAGACTCGAGATATTGGAAGGACACAAGGCGACAGCGCTCTTTAAAAGACGACTCTGTTCTTATGAGGTTGGACATTATTCTACAGGGTGGGCCAAAAGAGTGGACCCCAAATTTCCAACCCCCACCCCCATCCGAACATTGACTGCGACATTATGAGGCTTTCACCTAGGTGGGGAGGGGGGGGGGGGTTGGAACTCCAACCCACCCTGTACACACACCACCATATATCCTTTATCAAGCGACCCGATAGCTCTTCCAATTCGGCTTCTTCTTCAGCTGCTCCAGAAGCTGTCGGACGAAGTTGGCCGGCAGCAGCACCAGCGTCGCTTCCAATCCGAAGCTCGAATTCAGAGCTGCGCCCAAATCGGCGGCGGAAGCGGCGCCGCTCTCGAGTGCAATGGGTCGGCCGTCCAGCTCCGTGATCTGCCATCCGGAAACGCCAGAAGTAGTCAGGCCGAATCGGGCGGCGACGCTGCCAACTTCGACTTTGTCGACCTGTAAACACGAAGTTTGTGAAGAAGGAATACGACGGGACAAGCAACAGGACAAACCACGCATTTGTCCTTCTTCAGCAGGATGCCCAGGCGCTCGCCGTCGTAGCTGCGCTTGCAGTAGTGGAGCTGCGCCTCGGGCAAACGGCTGACGCGCAAGCGCACCAGGAATTCAGGGTCTGCCTGAAACGATTTCCGTTTACGTTGACATATGTAACTGTGTTCCTACTTCTAGAGATGTAAAGTTTTTTTTCCGAATTTTTTTTTTTGAAAAAAAAAGTTTTTTTTATTAAAAAAAAAAGTCGGCCGACTTTTTTTCAATTGAAAAAAAAACTTTTGTTCTGGATTGTGGGTAGAAGTTACCATGTTGGTAGCAAAATCTTCCACAATTTAGCTTGAACATGACAACTTGAACATGACAGTGCATTATTAAGCGCAGAATTACATCATGAAGACCAACAAGTGATACGTGACACTCCTTGAGTGTCAGATAGGCACTCCGCGTGATTGTTTTAGCAGACGGGGGCACAGAAACTCCAACAAGTGTTGCATTCCCGTTAAAGTTGTTCGTTCCCAATTTCTTCAGTGTAGAATTAGGGTCCATAGCCCGGGGTGGGCATAAGCAGATGCCATACACTTAGAGGCCGATGTGCCGCAAGTGACGCGTTGGAGCAGGCTGTACTGACCGCTGCCTGTGTAGATAGCCACTCACAGAATGCCAGCGGCGCCCCAATTGTACAGGTGTGCCTTATCTACGCTACACAGCGGGGGCTCCCCCCCTGGGGTGGACGGCGTGGGTGGCGCTAGTGCTACAGTACGACGCTCCTATAACTCGGTTCGATTGCGCGTGCGTAGACGCCTTTCTCAGCCCGTCTTATATGGACGGCGTACTGTAGGCGCAGCAAAATCAATGGCGGACGGTATTTTCGGAATTTCGCGAAATTTTACAGAGCGTGAGTATTCGGCCAAAATCAGCTTAAATGCACCGCAAATCGCCAAACAAACGCCGGGTTCGCGTTCGGCGGCGTCAGAACGCCAAGAAACAACTGTCAACGCAATTTTGAAAATTCGACCCCGGGACCCAATTTTTGGTCGGCCGGGTGCCGAAAGAGGCTAAAGGCGTCCAAAATCTGAAAACAAACACCGGATTCGTGTTCAGCGTCGTCGGAAACCCCCGAAACAAGTGAAAACACAATTTCGAAAATTTAACCCCGGGATTCAAAAATTCGCCGCGGCCGGGGTGCGGCACCTCAAAATGGTCAAGACACTTCGTCTAGACCAACTTTTGACGCTGAACACGTTGCAATGGTCAATTTGCCGCTAACAGCACGTTTTCCGGCCCAAAAATCCATTCAAAGTCGAAAATCCCAATTTTCCGCTCGGGACCCGGGACTTTTGTGACCGCGGTACTCCCGAACGACAAGACCGATCTCGGCGGTTTTGGTCTCGAACGAAAGGTAATAGAAGTGTCCAGGTCAGAAATTAAATTGGCGAGGATCCACCGTCGCAAACCCGAGTTACGATTTTTTAAAGGTCGGAAAAAAATTCAAAATTTTGAATTTTCTACCGTACTCCCGCGTCGGACCACCTAGGGAGCCCGTTCCAGCGGTGCCGCCTAGAGGACCCAAAGGCCTACAACATATCCAAAAATCACCAAATTCGGTCTATTTTTGCGAAAGTTGTGGGCTATTATTTTTTTACTTAGCAAAAATTTGAATTTTTGAATTTTCGCGAAATTCTTCCACCACCGAAATTTTTTCACCCCCCGAGCACGCTGCGCGTCGTCATAAGCTATCTTTTAAAAAAAGATTTGGCTCCCTAGGTGCTTCGTAGCGAGCGCTAGCCCCGAAGGTGTTAACTGTGGGCTTTTACCGCTCCTATAGCATTCCTTCGCTTTTCAAGTGGCGGAGTGCCAAAAAGCGCAAAAAATAATAAGCGGACACTTGGTAATAGAGCATCGGCACTTTCGTATTGAACCAAAACTTGCGTATCTCAATTCCGCGACGCAACGACAAAGACGAGTGACTATGTCACTTCACAAATATACAAAGCGGGTGGCGTATAAAGGACTGGAAGTGAACTGCTGTACGGAGACGAAACCTCAGAGACGAAAGTCCAAGAGGCGTTCTGTCGCTCGCGGTAGGTAATCGGCCTAAATGCAGCTCAAATCGCACAACAAACGACGGATTCGCGTTCTGCGGCGTCAGAAAGCCCAGACAAAACTGTCAACGCAATTTTGAAAATTCGATCCCGGGACCTAATTTTTGGCCGGCCGGGTGCGGAAATCAGGGCAAAGGAGTCCAAAATCGCAAAACAAACACCGGATTCGTGTTCAGCGTCGTCGGAAACCCCCGAAACAAGTGAAAACACAATTTCGAAAATTTGACACCGGGATTCAAAAATTCGGCGCGGCCGGGGTGCGGTACCTCAAAATGGTCAAGACACTTCGTCTAGACCAACTTTTGACGCTGAACACGATGCAATGGTCAATTTAGCGCTAAAGACACGCTTTCCAATCGAAAAATCCACTCAAAGTCGAAAATCCGGATTTTCCGCTCGGGACCCGAGACTTTTGTCACCGCGGTTCTCCCGAACGGCAAGACCGATCTCGGCGGTTTTGGTCTCGATCGAAAGGTCATACAATTGTCTAGGCCGGATCGAAGAGTTTTCGAGAATCCACCGTTGCAAACTCGAGTTACGATTTTTTAAAGGTCGGAAAGAAATTAAAATTTTGAATTTTCTACCGTACTCCCGCGTCGGACCACCTAGGGAGCCCGTTCCGGCGATGCCGCCTAGAGGACCCAAAGGCCTACAACATATCCAAAAAATCACCAAATTCGGCCCACTTTTGCGAAAGTTCTGGGCTATTGTTTTTTTTACTTAGTAAAAATTTGAATTTTTGAATTTTCGCAAAATTCTTCCACCACCGAAATCTTTTCACCCCCCGAGCACGCTGCGCGTCGTCATAAGCTATCTTTTAAAAAAAAATTTGGCTCCCTAGGTGCTTCGTAGCGAGCGCCAGCCCCGGACATGCTAACTGTAGGCTTTTACCGCTCCTATAGCACTCCTTCGCTTTTCAAGCGGCGGAGTGCCAACAAGGGAAACGTGCAGGAGAGCCTGCAGTGAAGCACTCCGACCCGAACGGGAGAAAGCAGACCGCCACTCACTTATCATGAGAAATAAGGCCGATTTCCGCCCAAAGGTTCTCCACAAATTCCGCCCGCGCGCGAGTTTCAGAGTACGCGTATTCCCTCCACCGTATGTACCGGCGCGCAGCAGAACTCCACCGAAATCCTGTAGACCAGGCCGAATTGAGTCCAAAATGCGCCATTTCGCTTCGATTCAACCAGTAGCCGGCAGCTAAGATTCGGGGCTGCGCCAATCGCAGACTCGCCTTGCCATTTTGGACCGGAAGAATTGACAGTTCATGCGCAAATGCTTACTTTACCACGCCGCCTTTCCACACTGCATTTCCTTCAATTCAGAAGTTTGAATGCGCTCGCAAATTTAAGTTGCAAATAGTTTGAGGAGAGTACAGTAAAAGTTGCATTCTAATTTGAATTTCGGCATTAGGAAAGTGGCTGCTTGATGGCAAAATCGACACAAAATGGAGAAACCAATAGCGAATTCGCGTTCCTCGCCGCGAAATACCCTAGAATCGACATTACAAGCGTTCAATCACCTCACTTTCAGTTTCGTCGACGTAGGGCTTCGGTAGGTCGAAAATCGGCAAAAACTCGCGAATCATGATCCGAAACGCCAAAATAACGCCAGATTCGGCATCAGCGACCTCGAAAGCACCGGGATCGACTCCAACATTGACTTTGACCACCCGGGTGGAAATTCGAATTTTGGACGCGGCCGGGGTACGGTAGCCGAAAAAATATTTTTGAAAATCGATTCCGGATCAGTTTTCAACGGGGAATCGCGTGGTGCAGTCCATTTGGCCATAAATCATCGCAATCGGGCGCTAAAACGGCCGAAAGTCGAAAATTGGAATTTTCGACCCCCGACGGAGACCCGTTGTGACAGCAGAACTCAAGATTTCCTCGGCGGATTTCGGCGATTTTGGTCTTAAACGAAAGAGAACATGTTAATCTTGCCGATTTGAGATATCTGGCCCCATCCAACAACTCCCTGATTTACTAGGATTTTTGAAAGGCAAATTTTTGTCAAAAATTCACTTTCGGTTACCGTAACCCGAGAACGCGTCGGCCGATTGGCTCGGGATTTTTTTTCCGCTCTTCGTCTCGTCGAGGGCTATACCATATCCAAAGGACGTCAAAATCGACCAAGTATTCCAGAAATTCCAGCTGGGTGAACACCTCTCCAGTAAGTAAATTTTCAAATTTTTGAATTTTTCTCAAAATTTTCCCACTACGCGAAAAAAACGAAGGTCCGTCCACACCTACTATCAGCAATACGTTGTTGTACTCGTTCAGTTCGTGTCTTGCTGTGTACCTACTGTTCAATACACAATTTCACAAATCACACAACATAGTTGTGGACAGAGAGTTAACCCACCGCTGAGGTTCAAATGGCGTTCTTGTCGCAAGGCGATTTTGTCGATTTTGACCTCCAAACGATCCATTCTCTTCATCAGACTCAAAAGAAGCTCTTTCGTCGTGTTCTTACGACTTGTTCGCAAACTGAGAGCTTGAGTTGTCAATAAGAACAGCCAAATGACCGAGCACCTAATGGACACTGGCATTGGCGGTGCCATTTTGGTTGCAAAACAACTGAACGTGCGCAATAACTCTGGACAATATTGCATCATCGCTGTGGGTGGATGCTATTGCTTTCCGCACCGTTTGTAAACAAGCGTGTCAGCTTACATAATACCATATTGAGTTACCATACCATACACACCGATATCTTTGAGCCGCGCAAGACTAAGACCATTCGGTGCAGCGTGGTATACTCAACAAATGCGTAGCTGAGTCTAGAGTTAGCGACAGACACCCAGCTAACGTTTGTCATCGTCTGCGATACAGAATGTGCAATGCAGGATTCGAGGGTAGGCGGTCTGTCACGTCTTCTAACAGTGAGGACGAACGACTTACTGAACAGTCACAGCGACAACCAGCGGCGGGCAGAAGGTTACACTCCAAATTCCCCGGCTGCTATGCTGAGAGTGGGTGACCCCCATGAGGTACTTACAAGCAATGTGCCACTCTTACTGTGCCTTTCCGATCAGAGGTCTCGCTGCAACACTAAACAAATACGGCAGAAATGTCAAAACCACCTCCCTCGTTACGTTGCGCAGATCCAGAAACTCGCAGGTGTCACTTCTTCCAGCTTTGCGTCTCGTTCTGTTGCACATTTGTATTTTGCGCCTCTCACCGGAAGAGGGGTCAAAATATCGATTTAAGCCCCCTCGAATATGTCCCCCCCCCCCCCCTCCAATTGTACCCACCTAGAAGGCTGTTGAAAAAATGCAGCCCCCGGGGACTTGTTGAGATGTTTACGGTATGTACAGTACATCCCCTCAGGCCTCAGTCTCATTAGGAACGAGATCCTCCGGCGTGAGATGGCACCGTTTGCCGTAGAATAATTCAGGGCAACAACAGCTGATGTTCTTGGATGACTGCGGTTTGACACAGCGACCTCAGTTATCTCATTATGTAAAATCGGACAGTATGTGTCCGCTAACGTCGTTAGTCGAGATTCAAGTTAGTCGAGGGATCGCCATGTTAGTCGAGGGTCAACCCATGTTAGTCGAGAGTCGGGCCATGTTAGTCGAGACTAAAGTCGTGTTAGTCGAAGTCGTGTTAGTCCGCCCCCATGTTAGTCGAAGTCATGTTAGTCCCATCCCCCATGTTAGTCTACCCCCATGATAGTCGAAGTCATGTTAGTCGAAGTCATGTTAGCCCAAATCATGTTAGTCAAGTAAATAAGTCCAAGTGTCCACCCCCATGGTCCAAGTCATGTTAGTCGAAGTCATGTTAGTCCACCCCCATGTTGGTCCACCCCCATGTTAGTCGAAGTCATGCTAGTCAAAGTCATGTTAGTCGAAGTCATGTTAGTCCACCCCATGCAGTGTTGCCGAAGTAGAGAAATTCCTTATCGAGTTAAGTAAAGTAAAGTAAAGTTTCGAATTTCTTATCGAGTAAAGTGAAGTAAAGTACAACCTCGGTAAATTCTTATCGAGTAGAGTAAAGTACAAACTGATTTCCTTTACCGAGTACTTAAAAAGTACTCGTTTAGCTGACCCTAAAAATTTTCTTAAAAGTATACAGTTTTGGTGCTAAGCTTGTCTGTCATTTGTGCAAGTAGTGTTTGGGTAGAACTTCTACCAGTGAGAACCATGGCAGATTCTGCACTGATCAACAGTCTCCAATCAACTGCCACAATGCACAACGCATACCTAGTCCGTTCAGCTGTAAACAAAACTTCAAAATCTTTAAGTCAAACACACACGGCATCACAAGGTAATCATCATCTTGCGAGTGTGCATAATTGAGCTTCCACTAAAACTGCCTACTGTTAGACCTCCCTTATCTGACTACATATACCAGACTGTTTCTCTTACAACGTCATGCCTGTGGCACCCTCTCCCAATTGCTGCTTTGGTACACATGATGCAGTTTGTTGGCACACATAATCCAGAATTTCTCAGATTTTGACGTTTTCATCAACTGCTAGAGTACTGCCGCTCGTAGACAGACGACAAAATGCTGTGATTTCCTTCCTGTTGAAGTGGATCGAGTTACTAAAGAGTACTCGTTAGTTGAGGAGTGCTAAAAAGTACAAAGACGTAGAGAATCCCTTATCGAGTAGAGTAAAGTAAAGTAAAATCTGCTCGAAAATCTTATCGAGTAAAGTACTAGTACTTTTTTTTACTCATTACTTACTTTTTAAGAATCCTTTAAGAAGTACTCCGGCAACACTGCCCCCATGTTAGTCCAAGTCATGTCAGTCCACCCCATGTTAAACAAGTCATGTTAGTCGAGACTCACGCCCATGTCAGTGTGGGCCATTTTAGTGAGGGGTGTGTGTAACAGCATAGATGGGCACAGGGTTGGCAAAGGTTGGCAAATCCAACCCTGAAA
>JASAMZ010003854.1:0-17151 GCA_030248115.1 Linhomoeus sp. GSCO2_2 | reverse complement strand
GTAGTGTAGTATGTGGCTGGCAAGCGGTTTTTTGACTAATAAGGCATGAATTTCACTGATATTCTATTGAATTTGATAAATTTTATTAAATTTTGTTAAATTTAATTAAATTTTAATTTAATTTATCACTATTTAACTCTTCCGCTGAAAAGGAGTCCCGGGTGGCTTTATGGGCTAGTGCGTCCGTCGTGCCTTTCCTGGGGCGTTTCACAGCAGAGACAGTCCAGCACCCGTTATGCCCTCGGGGCGTTGATTCTTTGTGCCTGCCGGACCTAGTGTAACGTGTGCGTGCGTGCCGCTTCCAGTGTAGAACACCTCCATTGCTGTACAATTCGTATTTTTCGGAGCGATCGGCATGCGCGGCAAGTTGTACAGGAAGGGGCGTCGGCGCAACGAAGTGGAAGGAACAGAGGCGACACACAAACCATGGGAGTAGCACTGCACAATACAAACTTCGCGGCGTAATTCCAAAGTGTTATTGTGTAACAGTGCGATCGGAGCGAAACAGCGGCGCGAACAACGGTCGAATCGATGCAACAGCAATTCTACACGAGAAAACGATAAATGCGCGGTACACTGCGACAGGTATAGAGCACGTTCGTTTTCTGCTGGTACATATTTCCGACAAATTGTGACAGCGTGATCATTACTAGGTACCTAATTGAGTCGGCGCTGCCGACGGTTGACGCCGCGCGTATGGGCCATGATGTTGTTCATTAGGGCCGCCACGTCGGTTACCTGGAGGTGCTGGCTCAAAACTTCGAAGGTGCTGGCCAGAACTTCCAGGGCCGACGTGCGCCGCCCCGCCCATAGGCAACGGCGCGAGTGGTTCGCATCCATGCTCTCCCCATGCAGCGGACAGACGGGTATTCCGTACTTGAAGTCTGTGCAGATTGACCGCCACTGCAGGAAAGTGGGATCGAACGGTTCGTTGTGCCGCCGCTTGACAGCCTTCCCTCTGCGGGTGGCCTCCTCCCCATCGACACTCTGACTCTGACTCTCTGAAGACGAGGGATCGATGTCGCCCTCGCCATCCTGCTGCTGCTCGCTTATGTTGACAACAGTCGTGCTCGTTCTGGACGGCTCGATCGAGGAACTATTAGTAGACCCATCCGGCGCTGCAGAAAGAAGGCTTCTCTATCTGACTATATCTAAGAAGGAGGATGGAATAGAAGCGCGTACCGGTCTGAGACAAGAAGACGTCAATGAGCTCGTCCTCTTGAGGGGCGCCGCTGCCGCTGCCTACATCCTGCCACGCGTTTTCAAACTCCTCTCTGGCAGGATCTGAGGAGCTTTCCGGGACAGCCAAGCACTCAAATTCGGCGCGCTCCTGGTCGCAGCCGTCGTTCTCGGGATTTGCGAAGAACCCGAGTAGCGCCTGAGCGGCGTTGCTCTGGTGCTGCGGCGTTTCCATTTTTCACGCGCAATCTTGTGACGAAGTTGCAGTAGACTGAGGATGGAGGGAGCGGCGTCTGGTGGCCAGTGACCATTGGGGCGTGCGATCATTCGAGGACGCGTTAATCCGCCCGTCTGCCCGCCGAGGGAAGAGCAATAGGGCGAACGCTAACGCGATAATTGAGAGCGAGAGGACTTTATCCGTCTATTGTCTCCATGCCAGGAATGGAGATAGGAGGTCAACATGTCGCGCCTTCTAGACTGCAACAGCTAGCGACAATTCGGGGGTTGTCCCTCTACAGGGCACGCAACTCTCAACCAGCAGTGCGGTCGGCGGTGGTTCTACCAACGGCTTATGACTTCGACGGCGGCGCGCGTCGACGGCGCGTGACGCGTTTGCCACGCTCGCAAGGCTCGCTTCCTTCATCGCTCTCCTCGCTCGTGCTGTCTTCCTCCTCGTCCTCGTCGTCGTCCTCGTCGTCGTCGTCGTCATCGTCGTCGTCGTTGATGAAGGAATCCTCTTTCTTCGACTTCTTCAGCTCCTCCGCAGGAGGCGTGTATGACAGCCTGCGACGAACCGGAGCAGGAGGCATTTCCGGCTGCTCGTTTTCGTCTTGCTGCCGATCCAGAGCCATCGCTTCTTCGAATCGCATTCCCTTCGGCAGGCTCTCCAACTTCGACACCACTTCCGCCAAGGACGTAGACAGATGGCGACTCTACAAACAGAAGCATTCTGTATCCTCTGACAGCGACTCTCGCAACGAAACACACCTCTTGCTCTCCAAAGGTCAGGCCGACGCCTCGGCACTGGATGTCCACGTCGCCGTCCAGACCACGCTTGCTCACGTAGCGAAAGAACTGCAGCCCCGTGAAGACGGTTCCTTTCCGAGCGGTCGTGTAGTTCTTGAACTTGACGTAGAGAGTGTCGGAAACCTGAACAACAAAGCTTCCAGTTGGGAACGCTGGCGCGCACGTACACAAAATGAATATGTACTCTACCCTCTTCATTTCGCCGTTGTACGTTTTGAGCGCAAATGGCGTGTCCCAGCGGCAGCCGACGGCCACCCACACGTCCGACAGGACGGTCTTCATGTCGTAGGAGGTGCCCTTGCGCTCCTCCAGTGCCTTGATGGCTGTCGGGAGCACTCGCGACGCGATCACCATCTCTTCCCAGGTCATTCGGAGGCCCCAGTGGTGAATGGTGGCAACCAGCTTCCCTTGCTTGTCAACTATGGCTTTGGGTCCGTCCATGCAGGGGATGTACTCCACGATCTGAAAAATAGGTAACACTGCAAGACCGATCGAGGGAAGCTCTCCCGTGCTGGTAATTGTTTGGCCGCAATCCTGAAATAGGTAACACAAGTTGCTGGCAGGCGGCCGGCCCTCCCACTCGTCTTGGCGTCGCGCTTGTGCCTGAACAGGTAAGAGAACAAAAAGCGAAGCGCAGTGACGGCCGCCGTCGTTGCTGGGGGGCATCTGCCGCGAGAAGTATGCCTGAAATAGGTAACACAAGTTGCTGGCAGTCGACCGGCCCTCCCACTCGTCTTGGAATCGCGCTTGTGCCTGAACAGGTAAGAGAACAAAAGCGAAGCGCAGTGACGGCCGCCGTCGTTGCTGGGGGGCATCTGCCGCGAGAAGTATGCCTGAAATAGGTAACACAAGTTGCTGGCAGTCGACCGGCCCTCCCTCTCGTCTTGGAATCGCGCTTGTGCCTGAACAGGTAAGAGAACAAAAGCGAAGCGCAGTGACGGCCGCCGTCGTTGCTGGGGGGGCATCTGCCGCGAGAAGTGTGCCTGAAATAGGTAACACAAGTTGTTGGCAGACGGCCGGCCCTCCCTCTCGTCTTGGAATCGCTCTTGTGCCTGAACAGGTAAGAGAACAGAGAGCGAAGCAACGACGCAGCCCTTGCATGCCATCGTTGCGCCGCCGACGCTTGAAGCAATCCTGAAGCAACTAACAGAACGAACAGGTGCGTAAGCTGTCATACGGATGGCATTGACGCATTCCTGAAAGATTGAGCACAACGTGACTTTCACGGCGAGCCTCTATCGCCGGCAGCACCTGGAGAGTGGCGTCCGGAAGCTGATCGACGTTCCTGCAGTTCGTAACGTTGACCCAGTAGGTGTCCAGCAGGTGAAGAGAGTTGAGGGGCACGTTGGAGAGCTGCAGCAGGTTGGATTCCATCTTCTTAGTCTTCTTCTTCTTCTTCTTCTTCTTTCTTCTTTCTTCGGGATCGACAAGACGAGTGTGATTTCCCCTTCGGAAATCGCGGGGCTTTATAGAAGTCGATGGCGCCTAGTTGGCGCACAGTTGGCGCTCTTTGCGACGGAAGGGACGTGTGCATTATGGCGCACACTTGACGCCTAATTGGGGCGCTATTGGCGCGCAATTGGCGCTCAATTTACGGGCGGCGCGCTTGGCGCACAATTGGCGCTCTTTGCGTTGGAAGGCGGACATGCATTATGGCGCACAATTGTCGCTTACTTGGCGCTCAATTGGCGCACTTCGTTGCATTTAACTGCACGCCTTCCGAACCGCCAGTCATTCTCGCTCTCATGTCTTCGATTTGGACCGTCTCAAACAAATATAGCTTCGATCAACCGGCCCCTCCCTCTAGTTTCACCAACGGACTCGTTAACCGTTTCATTAACACCAGTTCCTGCGTGGCCAAGGCGACAAGTCTTCTCCTGTCTTCACCAGCCCCGGAAAGCAGCTACTGCGCTCTCCTCGCCGACTTCGTCCATCATCGCTTCGTAGGCTCGGAGCCGCAGCCTGTGCTGGCCATCGTCAAGTTCACCAAGGGACAGAAAGAAGCAACCGTCGTCGCCGGAGGCGAATTCGTTCGTGTCGCCCATCCACTTCTAGGAACGGCGTCGTTTCAATTGGTGTGAAAGCAGTTGGCCCAAGAAGGAGCCGCCGCCGACGCCGCTGAGTTTTCTTGCTTCGTTTCAGAGACGACTGAGCGACGGAGAAGCGCCCCGCTTCAACTTCGACACAGATCTCTTCCTCAAAATGGCGCCGAAGCAGGGGGGGCCTATGCAGAAATGTTGCGTTTTTCAGCCCGTTTATGATTGGCTGTCGGCGAGGCCACGCCCACTTCGACCCGCTCGCTCTGTACACTAGCGCCCCCTGACGGACGGCAGGCGAAACAACCGCGGGAGATGGGGGGGGGGGGGGGCCCCCGCGCGCGCGGGCGTCTCTCTCTCTCGCCCCCCCCCCCTCCCCCCTGCTTTATCGGCCCACACACGAACGGACTTGCATTGTGTAAGGGGAAAGGTCGCTTGCGCCTATACTGCCGAGGACCCCTTCCTCCACATTGGAAGGCTGCCAAGGCGGCCAGACGCGCCTTCTCCCCCCTCCGTCGTCCCTTGTTCCGCCGCCGCCTCTCTAGAGAAAGATAAAGGGCGAGAAGCGTACCTACATATGTTTGGGGCGCTGTGTAGTTTGGACGGATAGAGGCAAAGGCCCCTGCGAGTGTACGCGCTCTACTTTCGGCGCTACTGCCTGTTATTGTGCCGTCTCTCTGTGCCCGCTCTAGCACCAAGCCATACCAAGTGTAATTGCACGAGCGCCCCTTGTATTGCAGTCGGCCCGTGTTGCGCGCGGGCACTCTGGATGTGTAGATAACACTACTGCCCAGAAAGAAGAGAGATAGTATGAGAACAGTTGTGTGTAGAAGAGAGTCATTTACGAAACGGTGGAGTGACGTGGCAGGACACACACATGCACACAAGCACGATTGGTTGTCATGTACGCGTGCATACACTAGGTACATATGTATGTAGCAAACATCCAGAACACACGTTGCCGCAGTAGTGTTACGCTGCCTAAATAATGCTACCAACAGTCAAACTGTTCTCCAGCTTAGTTTTCTTACATCTAACGATCTGCCCATTTGACAGCAGAAAGATTTTTCTGCCAGCCTTTGTGGCAATGGCCCGAACCGACTGGTTGCTTCCCTGCACAGAGGAAATATATGGCAACTTTGCCATGTCCACATGGGTCCAATCACCAGGCTTGACAACTTCGCACTCGACGTACTTCTTTCTGGACGATTTCTCGGTGCGGGTTTTCCCAATGACGATCTTCGTGCCTTTCTCCATGAGATCTTTTGATTTGGCCTCCAAATCTGGCCCCGCTTTGTAGAGTTTTCCCTCGCCTAACTCCACCAGCAACTTTTGCGACTTTCGGTACTCCACGTAGCCGATTCGCAGAATTTCGTGGCTGCTCTTCGCTGGAAGAGTGACCAGTTCCAGCGCCTGTAGGTAGGGCACCACGTCGGTCGGCGAGAGAAGGGCCATCTTGTCAGCTGGAAGGCGTTCGGCGGCAGCTACCCTTTCCCTCTCTTCTTCGTGCGACTCCAGCTCTCCGACCACCTTCTCTGCGCTCGACTGGCGCTGCAGTCGGCTGGCCGCGGCCTCAACGGAGCTGCACAACAGGATGGTGCAGTGGACCACTATGTGGTTCTCTATAAAGAGCAAACGCATTGTTGACTTGTGCCACCATACACACATATAGTTGACACATGAACGAATACATACAGTGTGTACATGAACTTGGTACAAATGTCTGCATAAAACTGCATCTGCAGGGCCAATAACACTTACGTTTGTTTCGTTCCTGCCCAGTTATATCCAAGACAGCAATAGAGTTCTTGTACAGGGTCATGTAGCCGTTGTGGACATTTTCTGTTCCCAAGTTAGACGCGAGAGCGGCGCGCAGTTGCTGCTTTAGCGACCAGTTGACATAGCAGATTTTCAGCTTGTCTTCAACTTCGACGAAGAGTATGTAGGTCGTTCCGTCGCCGAACCGGTCTTGCACCTCTCTAATGGCAGCAACATTGTAGCGGCCTCTGTCTAGATGGGCCAGTTTAATCCAGTCATTCCCTCCCTTGTAGACGGCTGAAAACTGTGCAATCCTGTCGAGTTTCGATTTCTTGTCGTCGCAGAGCTGGTCGATTCTGTCCAACTCCTCCGCCTTTCTTTTGACAGCCACCCGCCCTTCTTTTCTGGACAAGTCTGAAGCTGCTTCTTGGATGGCCTTCTTTGGAATTTGGCCTCTAGGTGGAGGGTCGGGAATGGCAGGAGGCGAGCGGGACCAGTGCAGCTCGAGGTCAACTTTGGTGCCCGCTTTCCCCTTGCTATGGGGTAGAACAGGGGCACACTTCTCATGGGAGACCAAGCCAGCCTTCTCCATTAGAGCACGATTGGCTTCTTCGCTGCCAGGCCGAGCGTAGAAGACGCTGCCATTCTTCATTAGCCGATGGACAAACTGTTTGGTGCCGTCCTGACGTCGCTTGTAGCACCTACATACGAGACGTGTGCTAGTCGCAGGTTTTGTTGTGTCAATAAGGGATACGTATGTATGTGCAGGAGCCCCTGCAAACAATAATTAAGATAAAAAGACAACAGATGCGAAGATTTACGCGCACATATAAACTAAAACTGTTTGGTTTTTGCATTACGAAAATTTCTGTCAAAGCAAATCGTTGTGGAATTGTTTAGCGCACATCTAGATAAAAATAAATTACATGAAATGTATTCACTACTTCTTTTTGCAAATTCATAAGAATCTCGAATAGTTATGAAAATTCGTGCTTGCGCATCTCCATACTGTAGGTACAACTTTCACATTAGCCACGACAATAAGAGGCACGCACGTGCAGGAGCCTCTGCAAAGTTTGGACTTCGTAAAACAGTTGTGGAAGTTAAGGCAAACTAAATTAAGGTATTCTTCCATTACACGAAATTCTGTCAAAGATGCAAACTGTTGTGCCAGTTTCGAGGGCAAGTGCAAGCATTACAACAATGTGGGATAAATTGGGCATGCATACCTGCTTAGTGACAAGGACACTGTTTCTGGACGGTCCACTTTCTCTCCATCTTCCCCAACAATGCAAAACTCTGGCGAATTGTCGGCCACAACGAACACTTCCACCTGCAACATCGATACATTTTGTAAATGGGTATGTCACTAACCCAAGCGCACTGGAGAGAACTTACGATGTCGATTGGGAGGTCAGCAGAAAACGTCGCGTTTGCCAGACAGAAGTTCTCCCGGGAGGTAAATTTGTCCACGAAATAGCCAGAAACCTTCTTTGTGTACTCGTTTAGAAACAGGCCCACTAGCGCTCTGTCATTTTCAGGAGATTTGACAATAAGCGAGTGTTCCACCATTTCACACAGGGCCTTCCACTGGGCAGAGAACGGCGTAGCGTAGACCAGGGATGCGTCCACGTAAGTAACGACCGAATTTAGTAGTCGGGACATAAATTCCGAATTAGGGACTGCGCCGCAGTAGAAGGTCACTTCTGCTCTGGTCATGCCTGCAGTAGTTTCCATCGATCAAGTCGGAAATAATTTCAAAATGCCAAATGCCAACAACCTCTTTCGACGCATTTGTCACGTGCGGCAGCAAGCCTCGTGTCGTCCTGCACGACCCAGTCGAGCAGATGGTTCCCCACGCTACTTCTGACACTGCGTGACTCCATACTCTGTGCAAACTTGTTGTAAATTTTGCTGCGACAGGTCAGGTCGTTGACCTGGACAACATGGATTCGATTAAGTTTAAAAGTTAGATTGTTAAGTTGTACAAAATCTGCCTACTGTTTCAATCCAAGTCAGGCAATTCCGCCCAACCAACATGTCGTTGTCCAAAATAGTGCGCTCGCCCTCGTCCAAAGACCCTTTCATTCGAAAATCTTCTTGGTCGCATAGATAATCGATGACTTTGGCTTTATCAAAAGTGCCATTACTGAAGTTCATCTACTCCTTCATCCAGCGGTTCATCCCGAGGGAGGACTACTGCCTGTCCCTCTGTGACACTGACTCGATATACCTAGGTAAGCACTTGGTGCGATGTGAGAGTCAGCACGAATTAAGTGCCTCTTTGTTTCAGGCCTCTCGACCTCCAGCCTGGAAGAGGCGGTGCCGTTGGATAGACGAGAGGAATTCGAACGTGTCAAGTATGAATTTCTTGAAAATCCTGCACTTAAACGAGAACCGGCAAGATTTAAAGTTGAATGTAGCGCCGTTGGCTGTGTTGCGCTCTCTGCGAAATGTTACAGCTGCTTCGCTGACATAACACCTTCGTTCGCCCGTTTGGCCACAGCCATTGTGGAGGGGAACACCTGTTTCGACTGGAGCCAAGAGGAGGATGGTGACTACGGAAAGATCAAATCCTCTTCGAAGGGAGTTTCAAAATCGTTGAATCGTTATACACCTGCCGATTATGCGCTCGTGTTGCTGGACGGCCGCATTGTCAATGGAGTTAACAAAACCTTTCTCTATCGGAATCACAATCTTTATAAATGCACAATTAACAAGACGGGACTATCGTTCTTGTACTGTAAAAGAAGGGTTCATGCAAATGGATGCGACACTTCTCCCCTTCCAGAGCTGTGACCCGTGCTGTTGCGTGCGCAAGAATGTGGCACGTGGCAAAGAAGGACGATTATTCCTCGCCTTTCCAGGTGACTACCCGCATAATTGTCGGCTACCGAATACTCACCGCCCTGCTGAGAACTAATTGCCGTCTGTCTACCGAATTTCGCTCCTCTTCTGCTCGGACTGTCTGACCTTAATTCGCATATCGTTTGTTCGTCGGTGCGAAAGACGGTTGTTGTTGCGCTTTCGGCCGACTGCTGAGATTGTTGCGATTCACTTACCTTCGCCCTCTCGACTTCGTGGGAAAACGTTGGCAATACTTTCAACAGGAAATGGCGACGAAGGAAGAACCCAGGAGATTCTCACGCTGGGACAAGAAGAACGCATTGGTGCAAACCGAGAGGGCAGACGTGGCCAGCGAGACGAGCAACACCCAGGACGCGGGTACCGACCCGATGGGCCCGACCACGGTAGACGTCGGTACCAGCCCGATGGGCCCGACCACGGTAGACGTCGGTACCAGCCCGATGGGCCCGACCACGGTAGACGTCGGTACCAGCCCGATGGGCCCGACCACGGTAGACGTCGGTACCAGCCCGATGGGCCCGGCTACGGTAGACGTCGGTACCAACCCAATGGGCCCGGCTACGGCGCCGCAGAAGCAGAAGCCTCTCAAGTCGAAGCAGACGACGCCGCAGAAGTTCTCTGGGCAGCAGCAGATCAAGAAGCCATTCCAGCCGAAGCAGACGCCGCCGCAGAAGGGTTCGGCGCAGCAGCCGCAGAAGCAGAAGCCTCTCCAACCGAAGCAGACGGCGCCGCAGAGGGATTCGGCGCAGCAGCAGATCAAGAAGCCATTCCAGCCAAAGCAGACGCCGCCGCAGAAGGGTTCGGCGCAGCAGCCGCAGAAGCAGAAGCCTCTCCAACCGAAGCAGACGGCGTCGCAGAGGGATTCGGCGCAGCAGCAGATCAAGAAGCCTCTCCAACCGAAGCAGACGGCGCCGCAGAAGGGTTCGGCGCAGCAGCCGCAGAAGCCTCTCCAACCGAAGCAGACGGCGCCGCAGAAGGGTTCGGCGCAGCAGCAGATCAAGAAGCCTCTCCAACCGAAGCAGACGGCGCCGCAGAGGGATTCGGCGCAGCAGCAGATCAAGAAGCCTCTCCAACCGAAGCAGACGGCGCCGCAGAGGGATTCGGCGCAGCAGCAGATCAAGAAGCCATTCCAACCGAAGCAGACGGCGCCGCAGAATGGTTCGGCGCAGCAGCCAAAGAGCTGGAAACCAAAGCAGTCAACTGTCATCGAGCGAAGCGAGCCGCAGTCGAAGGAGGGGCTGAAGCGGCGACATCTGGGCACCTCTCTGGCCAACAAGGAAAACGAACCTCCCCACAAGAGGCCGACCCTGCCATATCCGCGAAGTGAAACGGTGTGTGCCTGCATTCATTTTCTACGCGGAATGTTCCACTCCTTGTGTTTGAAATGCATCTCTCGTTACGAACAGGAAGCGGTGGGATTCGTTGCGGTGCGGCGCGGCGTCTTCGCTTTGCCTCCGGGCCATCAGGAGCACTACAACGACGAGAGCGACGTGAGTGAACTATTATGCGTTCCCTCCCGCTATGCGGTTACCATAGCAACAAACGTTTGTGCTTCTCTACAGTACGCCACGACCCTGCGTAAGCTCGCATTCGAAGCCGGCAAGGCCGATTTGGACCTGCGTCGGCAGATGACGCTCGCCAGCGTCAAATACAAGGTCAACAAGTCGACCAGGATGCGTTGGGAGCACCTGGAGCTCTCGCAGGGCGAGCGAGGTGAGAATATTCGTTGTATAACGTTTGCGATGGTTCAGTGTTGGATATCGTTGCACTTTGCAGAGGACAACGACCCATCGATCCGAACCAGTTCGAAGCCCACTGCGTACTGGAGGAAGGACAACCATAAAATGTGAGCAGTCGTTGGGTATGTAAGGTTGCCTGTATTTATGCTAGGAAACGAGGTAGACTGTCGTACGATTCATGCGACGATTATCGTAATGCTATCTGTCCTGTACACATTGACGGCGTATTGAAAACATGTAAGGTAGACTGTCGTAGCGAAGCACCAATGCGATTCCTGCAACGATTACGGTACTGCTATCTGTCCTGCTCGCATTAACGGCGTATTGAATCAGAACGGAAGTTATTCGTCGTTTAAATAGTGATTGAGAACGTTGCGAGTTCGATTTCATTGTGCGCGTCCTGGTGTGGAACTTCCGCATGAGCCAGAACGGCGCTGCGCATTCGAGTGCGCCGCCATCGACGGTATTCGGTCGTGCCAATCACACAGGCCGCCGCTGTCGCAGCCAGAATCAGAGAGGTGCCGGCTATCGCCAGAGCCAGCATTTTGGCCGACTGGAGAGGAGAGGAAGTCTGCTCGTGTGACGAAGGGGGCGACGGCGTAGGGCAGTCGAGAGAGGCGCTTGTTAGAACCTTCTCTTTCACACCCTGACCGCACCTTGTCAGAGCACAGGCGGTATCCTTGGCGGCCTCTGGTGTGATGGTGAGTGGTTGGCGAGCGCTCACTTATGACAACTACAGTACTAGCCTCCTCTCACTCACTTCGCGCGTCGATGGTTGCAACGCTGTCTCCCACGAAGGCGGCACAGAAGACGACGTCCACATTTCCCTCGAGAATGACCTCTGTGAATCCAGAGGCGTTTTTGATGTCGTCGACATCTCCGCAGATGAGGATGGAAGTGAAATCGTAGTCCACACACGCGCACTTGGCGCACAAATCGATTTCTACTGATGCCGTTGCAAGAACAAACATCCCCGAAACGATGGTCAACAGTTTCATGTCGAAATTTGTTGCCTTCAAACCTTACCGGAACACAGATTACACCGCTCGTCGTTCTCTGAGCGCTCACGAAATCACTGAGCGCGGCGCGCTTTCGGTCGGGCGAGCGGAAGAGCTGCGCAGATTCTTCACATTCGAAAAGACAGGGCATTCAAGCCACTCCATTCATACCCCTCTCTCTCTTCTCTCCTCCATATGTGCACGGCTATACATCACGACGGCTAATAACTAGACTCGTACAGTATGCATCGAGCAAGGCGAGCTCTCACGTAGTATAATCACCAAACAAGCGCATCATCGAACTATAATAATCGAATAAATTCACCAAGGTATTTGTAATGAATATGTATGCACCGCGGCTAATCGAGTAATAATGAGATGGCAAGCGACCGAATCGAAATTATCGAAATATGAGCTATCATATTTACTGTTGATCATCTGCACGCATTGGACCTCATCTACTCTCAAATAGGTAGCCTGTTTAGCTCTGCTTGCGTTTCTGCGTGTTGTCAACGGGGGAAGGGGGGCTAGGCGATATGGAGCTACTGGCGGGCGTCAGAAAGATCGGAGGCAGATTTCCATAATCGGTGTGCATCGGATTCGAATGCAACTCGATGCCCGAGGCGTCGTCGTCAGAGCCGCTACTGTCGGCCACAGAGAACAGCCGTCGGTGGTGCGGAGCAGCCCGGCGGCGGCGACGGCAGCAGCACAACGTGCGAACGACGAACCGGCCGACGCGCGAGTTCCAGAAGCGGCGCCGACCGGTGAACCAGTCCCAAGCGCCCGCGGCCATGGCGAGGAAGGCGACGAAGGCGGCGCCGGCCGCTACGAAGTACCCCCAGTGGGGCGAGAAGAGGCGCAGGAAGGGCGGCGATTCGCTCGAAGATGTCGTCGAGTAGGGCGGCGGACAGTGCTGGAAGATCTCACGATTCAAGAGCGCAAGACAACCTATCGCTAACGAATTCTCCCACCACTTCGCCGTCCGTGAAGGCGATTTCGGCCAGGTTCCCACAAGACAGCAGCAAACATAGCTCCTCCAATGGACCGCTGCCTCGCAAATCGGCCTTGGAGATGCCGAACGCAAAGGAGGAGTTCAGGCAGCGGACCGAGTGGATGATCGTGTCGACAATCGAGAGGCGTCTGATTCGGCGGCCGCCAATGGTCACGTTGACGTTGACGGCGCCCTGGCAGGTCAACGCTCTGTAGCTGCACTCGCAGGCGGCGGGGCACTCCTGCTCGGGAAGCGGTCGCGCGAAGCAGCCGCCGGCGACGGCGAGGAAGAACAAGGCAACAATCGAAAGAGCCATCTTGACAGTGGTTCCAGTAGAGACGATTCAACTAGAGCTGAGCTCTGTTGGCTATCTTTCCAAAGTTCAGGAGGGCAGACAACAACCGAAGGAAGAATGAAGGGGTGGGAGACGGCGCCGCAGAGATCGAATCGGCTCGAGAGAAGGGGGCAACAGCGTCCTCTACGAGCCACCTGGTTGGTCAGTCCACCCAAACCGGCCGCTAATTGGCCGGCCAAGCCACCTTCCAAGCGGACCGAGGGAGGAAGGAATGGGGGGGGGGGGGGTAGATAGATCCATTATCTGATGTGCCCCATTCTGCACCCATCCCTGTCGAGCTAAGCAGGCTACGAAAGTCAACAAATTCGAGGTTCAGTCTTCGTCGTCGGTCACCCACTCCATGTCCAGCTGGAGGGGTGGGCGAGTTCTGTAGTGACTTCTCTCGATCCTTCCGACGCTGCTGCCACCGCCGTTGATGAAGACGACGATGATGACGACGTGGCGTCGAAGCGTTTTGGCCAGCAGCTGCATGACAATACAGCAAAATGCAACAACGCATAACGACAGGGGTAGAGAGGGAGGTAAAGCACCGCAATCATCTGCCAGATGAGAGAACAGAACCCTCTGAGAAGGGTAGCGGCCAGAATCCCCCCGGCAAATTCGGTTGAGAATAGTTTTTCCAAAGCGGACGCGCCGACTTGATAGAGGAGGAAGCAGACGGCGCCGAGGAAATCTATGACCGACGAACCAAAGTCTCTGTTGTTGGTGGTGGCAGAGGAGGCGGTTTCTTCGCAAGTGTTTTTGCTGCAGAAGCTATCCATTGTGTTGTAGTTGTAGCAGTAGTGGGGATAGCTGTTGTATTTGTTGTTGTTGTATTTGTTGACGATGCACTGATGTAGTAGTACTAGAAGCAATGGTCGATTTTGAGCAGTTTTGAAACGTCTTTTCTTTGAAACGCGCGGAAAGAGGCGCTGCGCAGATTACTGTACTCCACGTTTGAATTCAGAGATTAGCTGTACGAAACCGCGCGAATTCAAAAGACCCTCTATACACATTGTCGTACGAACGCTTCATATCGCGACACTTGAACCAACGCAAGCAACGGGAGTGAATTCTGTTTCCCTATACATTAGGAACTCGCGCCAACAACGGCGGGCGTCATAGCTGGATGAGACAACAATTCACTATCCACCCACTCTAGATGTCTAGAAGGCATATCGTATTCGACAAGAGACATTGGCCTTCCGGTAGCCGCGTCAAGCCGTCTCCGGAGCACTTTCTTCGGTCTGTAGAGAAGCTGTGAAGTCACGGCGCGGTCGTCGACTTGCTGCATCTCGGCCGAGTAGAAGCTGCCCAGAACGGGAACGTCTCCGAGCTCTCGTTTCAACTTGTATCGGGCAGGCCTGAATGTACACGACGAGAGGAAGTGCATTGTATAATTCTTGGGTTTACGAATTACCTATGTACCTGGAAGGAATTCTCTGGGACACTACATATATCTCCTTCGAAAACTGATGGGGCTCGTCACCCTTTGCGAATGTGTCTTTAAGCATTTGTATGCGAACGCGAGCGCCGAGGTCGTGCCGGAAACGACAACTGTGCAACTTGCGCCACTGCCTGCCATAGCGCCAATCGTGCACCAACCGCTCGTTGGCCTCTGTAACTTCCTTCGGCGACAACCTGTTCGGTAGCGAGGCGTGCGGCCTAGAGTTGATGACCGCGACGAGTTTGCTCAGTGTTGGAATGAAATTGTCTACGGCATGAGTGAATCTATAACGCTTGACGCACTGTTTGAATCTCTTTACGCCTGCTTCGGCTAATGCGGCCTTTACACTAGCGTCCCTCATAAACACCTGGATAACCTTGAGAGTTTTCCAGTGGTTCCTAACCTTCTGGTTGACAAATTCGGGGCCGCCGTCACTGCAGGCCATTCTCAAGGGGCGCACTCCCTCCTTCTCTTCTATGTCGCGCAGAGCGGCCACTACCGATTCGCCTTTGGCGTTGGGCAGCGCCCGCACCCTCAACTGGCGACTCAGAACATCGACACAAATTAGAAACGCTTTCTGCTTGCGCGCGATGGGCAAGTAACAAAGATCCATAAACCAACAGTCCTGTAGCTTAGCTGCGTAGGTCACCGTCCTCTGGAAGCGTCGACGGGTGCGACGGAAGACTTGCACAGCAGGTTTCGAATTAGCGTAGTCCTTCGTCTGTCGCAGGGTGAGTTGAAGGTTCTGCGGCAGACGGCCGTTGGCTTGGTCGCGCACATTCCGGAAGTTGCGTGAGAAAGCGGCCGGCGAGTTGACGTCGAAGAGGGCGAAGTCGAGCGCCTCCGTTTGTTGTTGATTCCTGGAACAAGGGACCAAACAAGTCAAGATGATTACGCCCACGAATCGCCGGGGCTCTGGGAACGCACAGCTGTCGCCCCGAAGCAGCTTTAGTTGTCGGTCGCCTCGGCATAGTTGTCTCTGGACGTCCTCCCTGTCGTCTCGCTCCTCGCACTCCTCCAGCAGCTCGCTCGGCAAAGTCGACTGGTTCCAGATGAATGCCAGCGGCGCCCGAAGATGGAAACCAGACTCGCCCAGGTTGCAGTCGAAGAGGGCGACGGAGGTGCTGTTGCTTGGGGGGTGACAGGTGAGAAGGCAGAGAACTCGCTCCAGCCGCAGTTCGTGCTGGCCCAGCCAGAAGACGACCGGCGCCTGCCCTTCACCGCAGTGGAAATGGAACTCTCGCACTGGTCGGCGGCCGTGCAAAGCTTCTGTCAGGGCAGCGCCCTCTTTTACTCGATCGCTTCGCTCTTGCTGGAGGTAGAAGAAGGTGAGGCCGCTGAGAGTGAGGGTCAGCAGCAGAGGGACGGAAAGGGTGGTATTCGTTTTTCCAGCCACCCAGTACAAGTATCGGCTCAGGAAACAGAGGGACATCGTAGGCGGAAAGGAGGGAGGGAGGGAGGGGCGGCTGCTAAGGAGGATTGGACAATGGCGGTTCGACGTTCCGAGAGCGTCTTAACTAGGGGAAAGAGCGCCAAGTAAGCGACAATTGCGCGCCATAATGCATGTCCGCCTTCCAACGCAAAGAGCGCCAATTGTGCGCCAAGCGCGCCGCCCGTAAATTGTGCGCCAATTGCGCGCCAATAGCGCTCCAATTAGGCGTCAAGTGTGCGCCATAATGCACACGTCCCTTCCGTCGCAAAGAGCGCCAACTGTGCGCCAACTAGGCGCCATCGACTTCTATAAAGCCCCGCGATTTCCGAAGGGGAAATCACACTCGTCTTGTCGATCCCGAAGAAAGAAGAAGAAGAAGAGAATTGGAATAAGAAGAATGAAATAAAGAAGATCTTCCCTCTCGTTGCAGAATGTTTCCAGGAGAGCAAGTCAAGCAGCAGCAGCAGCAGCAGGAGCGACCCGCTTCGCAGGAGGCCTTCGTCCGACCCCGATCGCCCGACGTCATGGAGCAGGACAACGTCAACCAGGAACCCAAGGCTCTCATGATGGGCGGCGCCACCATGCGCGGCCACTACGTCCGCTTCGGGCTCAAGCAGCAAGGCGTGCAAGACGAGAATCGAGCTGGGTCAGCGAAAAGGACGACACTCTTCAGAACAAGACGACTGAGCGCAAGGCCACTGTCTACAAGGCGAATTGGAGGAGACGTCAAAGTCGTACCCTAAGGCCGGCCACGGGAGGAAGATTCTCCTCAAAGCAGCGCTCGAGCAGTGGTCCTTGCTCCCGGTCCACGGGCCGGACGGGCTCAAGTCATGACGGTACGCCGTCAACGACGAGGACCTGTGGTCCGCCGACCTGTGCAAGCACGTCTTCACTGTCTGATTGTTGCTTGTTATTCAAAGCCGGAATAGTTCTCATGTTTTGTGACAGCTTGCAATAAGCATTGTTTTGGTTCTGTTCAGACGAGCACCCTGGGCTTGAAGACGTGCTCTCACGACATATACCAGAATGAGGTGGAGGTGGAGCTACACATCTGCACGCTCTGCGCCCGAATCGCCCTTAGGGGGCACACCATCGAGGGCTACGACCGCCTGCTGGAGGGGGCCGGCATCGTCTGCCCCTACTGCAGGGAGAAGGCGAGCCTGCTTCACCCCGACAACTACGGGCGGGCCATGTGACAACCTGACGAAGCCCCTGTTCTATAACTCCTTCATTTCTGTTTGTGTACCGTGCATTTATCACCATTATTGTTAAGTTGCTGTTGCATCGATTCGATCGTTGTTCGCGCCGCTGTTTCGCTCCGATCGCACTGTTACACAATAACA
>JASAMZ010003852.1:0-14171 GCA_030248115.1 Linhomoeus sp. GSCO2_2 | reverse complement strand
TTTGTAGACGTAGAGGCTGGTGATCGAATAGTATTTGTTACAACCGTAGTAAATTGCAACTGCGCAGTTGCATACAGTTTGGGCTGAGTAATGACTGATTATCAGTCGCACAAGTACTTGATGTCCGCGCAGGAAGACGGCCAGCTTCAAGATCGTGGCGGCCTCGAACGGCGACGCCTGGGTCGACTGCCACAACAAGGTCTACTCGCCCGCTCAGATCGGCGCCTTCGTCCTCCAGAAGATGCGCGAGACGGCCGAGAGCTACTTGGTGGGCTGCACTGTCTACTACTACTACTACCGTATCTTAGTTAGCCGTTAGTGGGCGCAGTGTAATTGTTTTGTGGTGTTGTGTGTCAGGGTACGACGGTGAAGAACGCGGTGATCACGGTGCCGGCCTACTTCAACGACTCGCAGCGTCAGGCGACGAAGGACGCGGGACAGATCGCCGGCCTCAACGTCCTCAGGGTCATCAACGAGCCCACCGCCGCCGCCCTCGCATACGGACTCGACAAGACCGACGACAAAATGTGAGGGGAGGGGGTTGAGCCGTGCATGCAGTA
The DNA here is from genome assembly GCA_030248115.1 of Linhomoeus sp. GSCO2_2. Classification (NCBI taxonomy): domain Eukaryota; kingdom Metazoa; phylum Nematoda; class Chromadorea; order Monhysterida; family Linhomoeidae; genus Linhomoeus; species Linhomoeus sp. GSCO2_2. The sequence goes on along the minus strand of JASAMZ010003852.1, from coordinate 13,611 downwards.
CCATTACTATTATGATGTAGTCGACTGTCCGCCGTGTCGGATTCTGACTGAAGACACGCAGAAGTACAGCATGCCCTTAGTGGTGTACAACCTTTGCTTGCTGTATAGCGAATGCTGCAATTCCTCGGTATCTTTGAGCGTATTGCCTCTAATTCTGTTAATAATTTCTCAAGAGGTGGAATGCACCCCCAAAATTGGCTCATACCACGCCAAGTGCTAAGTCGTGTTGAGTCACGTTAATCTTTGGGCGAATGCGCGCGTAGAGAAGCGCCACAACGCTGAAGGTGTGCGCTGTATTTGCAGCATCGCCGTCTACGACCTTGGGGGCGGCACCTTCGACATCTCCATTCTGGAGATTCAGAAGGGCGTGTTCGAGGTCAAGTCCACCAACGGCGACACTTTCCTGGGAGGGGAGGACTTCGACAACACCCTCGTCAACTACCTGGTCGACGAGTTCAAGAGAGAGGTGGGGCGGAGGGAGAGACTGTAGAGGCCCAGGTAGACAGACAGAGAGTGGTTAGCGCTGTCGGTTGCAGCAAGGCCTGGACCTACGCAAGGACACGATGGCCATGCAGCGCGTGCGCGAGGCCGCCGAGAAGGCCAAGTGCGAGCTGTCGACCGCCTCCCAGGTAGCTACAGTGGCTGCCTGCATTCTCTCCGACGTCGTAGCAAAACTGGCTTCTTCCCCCATGCAGACTGACATCAACCTGCCCTACATCTCCGTCGACCAGTCTGGCCCGAAGCACATGAACATCAAGTTGACGCGGGCGAAGTTCGAGCAGCTGGTGGGCGACTTGGTCCGGCGCACCGTCGAGCCCTGCAAGAAGGCCCTGACGGACGCCGAAGTCAAGGTCGGCGTTGATCTCCTCGCGTCCAGCGTTCGGAGCGCAGATTGAAACGTGACGTCGTTCTGGGTTGCAGGCGTCGCAGATAGGCGAAGTCCTACTGGTGGGCGGAATGACCCGTATGCCCAAGGTGCAGTCGACGGTCCAGGAGCTGTTCGGAAGGTCGCCCAGCAAGGCCGTCAACCCCGACGAGGCCGTCGCAATCGGCGCCGCCATACAGGTCGGGATTCGGGGCTTGGCGCTTTTATACGCCTACTGTACATCGCGTATTGCCGACTACTGGCACTATGCACACCGGTCAATAGAACTCGATACCCTGCATGGCCTTGACCATTCGCTCCGCGATTGGATTACGGTACTTCGCAGTATGACGACTTGTTTCCCCGTAGCCTATGCATTAATTACGCCCATGCTTATACCGCCCACCTCTACCGTCTCTTCTCAGGGCGCCGTTCTGTCAGGGGACGTGACGGACGTGCTTCTGCTGGACGTGACCCCACTGTCGCTGGGCATCGAGACCCTGGGCGGGGTGTTCACCAAGTTGATCCAGCGCAACACCACCATTCCCACCAAGAAGAGTCAGGTGTTCAGCACGGCCGCTGACGGACAGACCCAAGTGGAGATTAAGGTCTGCCAGGGAGAGAGGGAGATGGCCGCCAACAACAAGCTCCTGGGACAGTTCAGTCTGGTGGGTGCGCTTCTTTGTTCTTGGCGTCATTTGCTAGAGGAAGCGAGAGGTTGTATGCTCACCACAGGTGGGCATTCCGCCGGCGCCCCGCGGCGTTCCCCAGATCGAGGTGACCTTCGACATCGACGCCAACGGCATCGTCAACGTCTCGGCCAAGGACCGCGGCACCGGCAGAGAACAGCAGAGTGGGTGGCTTGATTTGCGCAGGGCTTGGCTCGCTTCTGTCTCTCTCCTTTCCTCATTCAACGGACGCGACACCAATTCCTCCCCTTTTCTCCAGTCATCATCCAGTCGTCCGGAGGCCTGTCGAAGGACCAGATCGAGAACATGGTCAAGGAGGGCGAGCGCCATCGGGACGAGGACGCCAAGAGGCGCGAGCTCATCGAGAAGAGGAACTCGGCCGAGAGCACCATGCACGACATCGACGCCAAGCTGACCGAGTTCAAGGCACAGATTCCACAGGAGGAGGTCCGTAGTGCAGTTGTGAACATTGGTGGCCGTAGCCGACGCGTCCGTAGGAAGAATCGCGCTGTTTCCGTATCGTATTGCGCAGAAACTGGCTTCCATGGAGCTTTAGAGGGGTTTCGAGTTGAGTCAGAAGAGGTCAATTACCTCATCGCTTCAGGCGGACAAGGTGCACCAGAAGATGACAGAGCTGCGTGAGCTGCTGTCGAAGGACGACTCGGAGCTGACGCCGGACGGTGTGGGCGAGAAGATCTACGAGCTGCAGCAGGCTTCCATGAAGGTCTTCGAGGCCGCCTACAAGAAGGGGGTGAGAGCAGACACTCTCCAGCTTCCTGTAGCAGTAGTAGTGGTACTGGTGTCTGGTAGCAGTAATTGAGCTGTTACTAGCAGAATTTGCGTTGCACACCCCGGCTAACAGCCATAATAGGTAGTGGAAGGGCGCTGCTAGCTACTGTTTAGTGCCTACTATGTCTGTCGTCGCTTGTAGATGGCCGAGCGCCAGCAGCAGGAGGCCAGTGGGGCCGGCGGAGCGGACACGACGCAGGAGGCGCAGACGGAGCCGCCGCCTGAGGACAAGAAAGAGCAGAAGAGCTAGAAGACATCGGCCGCACGATCCTTTATCCATGGCACACCGCTCGACTCTTCCTCTTTCCTGGTTGCTCGCCCACTCCTCTAAGTCGGTCGTTGTTTCTCGTTCCGCAAGTCGACGTCCAATTGTGGTAATCGGGTTAGAATTTGTCAGTTGCCCGTGGCGCAGTTAGTTAGTCGGTGATTATTTAGAGTTTTTGAAAGAGAAATGTTGTCGTCCCTTGAGAATTTGTCGAGCCGAAACAGCAGAATATGCGCATCACTCTTCGCCAAGTACTGACGTTGCTGCAAGGATCGGTTCGCACCGTAATGGGACAGTGTGTAAATTTGAATGGTTGATAACCTATGACAGTCCGCTGGGCGGGGGGGGGGGGTGGGGTAGATTTGAATTGTTGTAACCTATGACAGTCCGCTGGGCGAGGCGTATATTTGAATTGTTTGTACCGACAGCCCTCTGGAGGGAGCGTGAATTAGAATTGTATGTAACCTATGACGGCCCCTAGAGGGTGAGAAAATTTGAATCGTATATAACCTATGACAGTATGTTGTGCCAGGCATAAGTTTGACTTGTTTGTAACCTATGACAGTCCGCTGGGCGGGGCGTAGATTTGAATTGTTTGTAACCTATGACAGTCCGCTAGGCGGGGCGTAGATTTGAATTGTTGTAACCTATGACAGTCGGCTGGGGGGGGGGGGGGCGTAGATTTGAATTGTATGTAACCTATGACGGCCCCTAGAGGGTGAGAAAATTTGAATTGTATATAACCTATGACAGTATGTTGTGCCAGGCATAAGTTTGAATTGTTTGTAACCTATGACAGTCCGCTGGGGGGGGGGGGGGGCGTAGATTTGGATTGTTGTAACCTATGACAGTCGCTGGGCGGGGCGTAGATTTGAATTGTATGTAACCTATGACGGCCCCTAGAGGGTGAGACAAGATTAGTAGATGGGGGCAAAGCCCCTCGGGGCACTCCTCCCCTCTTTCAGAAGAATTTTGGGAGTTGAATCATGCTGCCCATTGATCAACGAGACATGTCAGTGAGGCTTAGTGGCCATTCTGATCGCAAAATTAATAGCAAATTCGGAATTGTGACCCCCCAATACCCCACATTTGACATACGTACAACACACCTACGTAGCTCCAGCTGAACTGACACAACCAGGTTTTCCACTTGAGGGCACGTATGGTGGCAAGCAAATTCTTCAAAAATGGTCCCACACATCTCAAAACGAAAAGACAACGTCAAATTCGTGATCAGCGACCACGAAAAGCCGGAATCGAGTGCTTACATGGTCGGTGTCCAGGACAAATCGGGCAGTCAAAACTTTGAGTTCAAATTTCCCGCCAAAACACGCGTCGGACAAAAAAGTGTTTATGACAAAAACAGCGTATCTTTTGATGCTCTATCACGTGAAAGCCAAACTGACACCGAAATATCTCAACTGACCCCACTTTGCACCGAAATACCGAAAATTAATCAAAAAATTTGAATTTTCACCAAGAAAACGACCGCGCCAAGAGCTGTTCTTCTATTCCCCGAAAGATATTTACAAGTACTAAAAACTCACTAACTATCATCGAAATCGACCCGCACAGCAAAGAATGGGAAACGACGAACTTTTGAATTTTGACCCAAAACTCGAATTTTCGAATTTTCACCCAAAATTGGGCCACTACGAAAAAAGTGATCTACGACAAAGTTGTAGCGCTCGCCGGGTGCTATTGAATGGTCTTTGTCCCATCCGACCTGATCACGCTATCGAAAGTTACGCGTGCCCGAAGTTTTGCCCGGAGACCCGGAACCCAACTTTGGGTAATATTTCCCGGCCCGTACGACAACCGACGGGGATTCTGACGACGATTCGGGATGAGGCTATCCGAGTTCTTCATATCGAGAAAATTAAGGATCATTACCTTGTATAACAAAAAAACGCCGAGCGGGAGACGGAACCCTACTTTTGGGTCGAAAAACCCGATTTTTGCTACCCGGCCTGGGCAGACCCGGACCCATCCCGATGGCATCCCTATCATCGGATAGCCCAATGTCTTTTACATATTTGATCCAAAGCTCGTCTCGCTCCGTTCTACCAGAACACTATTCTAAGCGTCCAAAGTTTGTCGGAGGCCGAAAAATCGGGTTTTTGGCAACTTGCCAAAAATCGGGTCCCGGACGGAAGTCGGGACCTTCGATGCACACTGCGCCTTCCCGAGACATATCGAATAAAAACAAGATTAGTAGACGGGGGCAGAGCCCCTCGGGGGCACTCCTCCCCTCTTTCAGAAGAACCTTGGGAGTTGAAGCATGCTGCCCATTGATCAACGAGACATGTCAGTGAGACTTACGACAATCTAATCGCAAAACTAATAGCAAATTCGGAATTGTCACCCTCCAATACCCCACATTCGACATACAACACACCTAGCTTCAGCTGAACTGACACAACCAGGTTTTCCACTTGAGGGCATGTATGGTGGCAAGCAAATTCTTAAGATATGGTCCCACAGATCTCAAAACGAAAAACCAATGTCAGATTCGTGATCAGCGTCCCCGAAAAGCCGGAATCGAGTACTTACACGGTAGGTGCCCTGGACAAACCGAGCAACCAAAATTTGAATTCAAATTTCCCGCCAAAATACGCGTCGAACGAAAAAAGTGCTTATAACAAAAACAACGTATCTTTTGATGCTCTATCACGTGAAAGTCCAATTGGCACCAAAAATGTCTCGACTGACCCCACTTTACACCGAAATACCGAAAATTTGTAGGAAAAATGTGAATTTCACCAAAAAATTGCCCCGCCGAAACATGAAATTCAAAACCTATGAAGATACTTGTAAGCCTCACAAACCCTGTTAATATCGTCGGAATCGATCCGCGCAGTCAAAAATGGGAAAGGCACCACTTTTGAATTTGGACTGAAAAATCGATTTTTTCGATTTTCGCACAAAATTGGGCCTCTCCGAAAGAAGTGACCTACTACACATTTATAGAGCTCGCCGAGCTCTATCGAATGGTGTTTGTCCCATCTCGATATGAGCACCCCATCAAAAGTTACGCCGGACCGAAGTTTTACCCGGAACCCCGGGACCCAACTTTGGGGAATATTTCCCAGCCAGGGGTACATCTGCCCGGATTCAACAATGCGGTTCGCGCATTGACTATCTGAGATGTGCCAGTTCTCAATAAACTAGAACTTCTCCTTTAAAAATAAAACACTTACAACGGGGGCCGCGAACCCTATTTTTGGGTCGAAAAACCGGGTTTTTGCTACCCGGCCCGGGCACGACCGGACCCAGCCCGGCGGCGCCCCCACCATCGGATAGCCCAATGTCTTTTACATATTCGGCCCAAAGCTCGTCTCGCTACGTTCTACCAGAACACTATTCTAAGCGTCCAAAGTTCATCGGAGGCCAAAAAACCGGGTTTTTGGCAACTTGCCAAAAATCGGGTCCCGGACGGAAGTCGAGACCTTCGATCCACCCTGCGCAATCCAGAGACCTATCGAATAAAAAAAAATTCGCCCCGATCGGCCAACTCTAGCCCGACTTATGAGCGTTTGAATTTACACAGAATCCGCACCATCACTATAGCACTCCTCCCTTTTGGAGGGGAGGAGTGCCAAAAATTTGAATCGTATATAACCTATGACAGTATGTTGTGCCAGGCATAAGTTTGAATTGTTTGTAACCTATGACAGTTCGCTGGGTGGGGCGTAGATTTGAATTGTTGTAACCTATGACAGTCCACTGGGGGGGGGGGGGCGTAGATTTGAATTTTGTAACCTATGACAGTCCCCTGGGCGGGGCGTAGATTTGAATTGTTGTAACCTATGACAGTCCCCTGGGGGGCGTAGATTTGAATTGTTGTAACCTATGACAGTCGCTGGGCGGGGCGTAGATTTGAATTGTATGTAACCTATGACGGCCCCTAGAGGGTGAGAAAATTTGAATCGTATATAACCTATGACAGTATGTTGTGCCAGGCATAAGTTTGAATTGTTGTAACCTATGACAGTCCCCTGGGCGGGGCGTAGATTTGAATTGTTGTAACCTATGACATTCCCTGGGGGGCGTAGATTTGAATTGTTGTAACCTATGACAGTCGCTGGGCGGGGCGTAGATTTGAATTGTATGTAACCTATGACGGCCCCTAGAGGGTGAGAAAATTTGAATCGTATATAACCTATGACAGTATGTTGTGCCAGGCATAAGTTTGAATTTTTAGCACTCCGACCCTAGAAGGGCGGAGGGCTATAGTCGGGACACCGAAAACATAAATCTCCCCCCCAAGATTTTTCGCGCGTGCTTCGTCCGATTTGGACGCGGTTTTTTTTAATCGATAGCTCTCGAGGGATAGTAGGTGTGGACGCACCTTCGTTTTTTTCGCGTAGTGGAAAAATTTTGAGAAAATTCAAAAATTCGAATTTTGTAGTACATTGAAAACCGTTCTCGCTCCATAACTTGCGTAATACTTAATCGATTTTGGTCATTTTTGGATATGTTATAGTCCTCGAGAATATCTACCTTGGAAAAGAAACCTCAGCATCCTAGGTTGTCCCTCGCGAAAGTTATGGACGAAAGAAAATTTTCGGGATGTGATATTTCGGTGTAAAAAATCGAGTTGTGAGATTCCGGTGTAAAATCGCTCCAAACGCTTTGATCCGACATGCACCTATCGATTTGCTTCAATTTGACACCAAAATCGGCGGAATCGGCCCAGCATATCTTTCTGGACGATTGCTCAACGGCCGTCGATTTTGACCGATTTTTGACACTTTTCGACTTTAGGCTGCTCTTACGCTCGAATGCGACTCTTTACGGCAAAATGGGCTGCACCACGTGATTCCCCGTCGAAAAGTGACACGGAACCGAGTTTTAAAAATAGTTGTCCGACTACCGTACTCCCGGCCGCGTCCAAATTTGAAGCGCATCTCTGCTCTGTTGACTTATTTTTGGCAATTTTCGACTTTGGGCTGCTGTAACGCTCGAATGCGACTCCTAATGGCTAAATGGGGTCCACCACGTGATTCCCCGTCGAAAGGTGATACGGAACCGATTTTCAAAAATATTTTTCCGGCTACCGTACCCACGGCCGCGTCCAAAGTTCGAAGTACACCTCTGTTGACAGAATCACAGTAGGGGTCGATTCCGGTACTTTCGAGGGCGCTGATTCCGAATATGGCACTCGTTTTGCGATGCGGACCAGGATTTGCGACTTTTCGTCGACAATTGGGGCACCTTAACCATGTTTTGTCGAAACCCTAAGCGTGGGGATTCTTCGGCGACATCCAATTTCGGGTATTCTGCGCTGTAGACAAAGTCGGCATTCGTTCTGCGCTGCAGACAGACGAAGTCGGCACTGCTGAGGAAGTTTCAACAACAACTGCTGTCGCACAGAAGTTTCTTTCCACTACTTCTTACGACCAGGTATGACCGCGGTACAGTTCTGCTGTGCGCCGGCATTTGTTGGTGCGGGAAATTTGATTTCCGTATCGTGTCCTCTAAAGTCATGTTCAGGCGGGATTTGCGGTGATTCTTTGTGTGGTAAAATTGCCTATTGTACACGGTGTGCAATCGCTTTGTGTGTTTTCGTCGACTGTTCACCCTCTCTCTGTTTTCGCGCCCATGTGTTTTGTAGAAATACGTTACTGTAGTGCGCCGGTATTCTCCATAGGGTTAAGTCGCTGCAGTATAATTGGTTTGTCTTTGTTTCCGTTTCGCGCTCTCTCGTTCCCACGCTCTGCTGGTGTCTAGCGTATAGATATCCAGCTGTGTGCGCTTCCCGTGGTGCGGACGCTCGATTGCGTAAGCCTGTTTCGTGGCGCGCGTATCTAGATCTATCGCATAGATAGCCTAGCCAGCCAGCTGTGCGCGCCCACTTCTTTGCGAGTGCCGTGCGTTGTGTATCAGAGATGGGCACCGGTCACCGGCCGCAGCCGGGCCAGTTGCCGGCTGGTTGAATCTTGACACTGCCAGTCGCTGGGTTCATCCATATTGAGTTTTCCGACGGTCTGTTGCGCGGCGCGCGGACGGTCTGTTGCGCAGCAGCTGACGCAATACCTCCATCTGCTATTCCCGAGTCGGGTCGGAGTGCTTCTATGCAGGGGCTCCTGCACGTAATCCTTGTTTGTAACCTATGACAGTCCGCGTAGATTTGAATTGTTGTAACCTATGACAGTCCGCTGGGCGGGGCGTAGATTTGAATTGTTGTAACCTATGACAGCCCGCTGGGCGGGGCGTAGATTTGAATTGTTGTAACCTATGACAGTCCGCTGGGGGGGGGGGGGCGCATGCTTGAATTGTTTGCACCCTATGACAGCCCCCTGAATGGGGCAATAAGTAATCGGCGCTCAGCGCTCAGCGCTCAGTAATCGGCGCTCAGTGTGGCGCTCACCGAAAAGAGTCGATTTTCGAGCAATTTGGAACGCGTTTGGGTTGGAAAACAGTTCGGCAACGGCCTGCGGACAGTTACAGACGCATTGGCACGAAGTATTGCACGAAACATCAGCCGTTTAACGATTTTCACAATCCACTATTACGGTAGGCCAGTTTTCTAGCTTTGTATAGTTGAGCGCCGATTACCTTGCGCGTCAACCGAATATAATATAATTTTCGACGATTTTGACTTATTTTCAAATTAGATTGACAAAATTTCTGCTTTGCAGGACTTGTGACAGTTGGGAGGTGATGGTAAAAGTGTTTCGCAGCTTCAGAATAGTCGTAACGGCTCAAAAATTGAGATTTTTCGGTGAGCGCCGATTGCTGAGCGCCGAATACTGAGCGCTGAGCGCTGAGCGCCGATTACTTATTGCCCTGAATGGAGCGTAAATTTGAATTGTATGTAACCTATGACCGCCCCCTAGACGTGGAATAAATTTGAATTGTATATAACCTATGACAGTAGATTGTGGGAGGCGTAAGTTAGAATTGTTTAACATATGACAGTGGGCTGGGGGGGGCGTAAATTTGAATTGTTGGTAACCTATGACAGTTTGCTGGACTGTGATTGGTCAAGTTTTCTGTTTTCAAATTGTACAGACGGACGCCATGTCGTCGCTACGGTACTCGAAGGTGTGGGACTTGATTTGAATTTCAAAGTTGGTTTGGGTAGTGTTTCTCCAGTGTTTAGACTAGCGCAGGGATTGTTTCGTTTCAAGCCATTCTGAGTAACTTACGGCGATAAATTGCACAGAAGGCATCATGACGAAGGGCAAGATGGCGACGCAGCTTCAGCAGCAGGAGCAGGTGGTGCCTGGCGAGGACCAACTGCAAGGAGCGCTGGAAGAGTCGGAGGACGACGTCGGTTTTCATTCACTGCGCTGGCTGCCAGACGGCGCCGAGATGGAATTAGCTGGATTGTTTTACAGTTGTCGTTCTTCCAAGACATCGACGCTCTCCAGCAGCACGGCATTAACGTGGCCGACATCAAGAAGCTCCAGGGCGCCGGCATCTGCACCATCAAAGGTGGCCTTCAAGCTTCTTCGGTCCTTCGTTGCAGTTTCTATTGTTCCGTTTCGTCACGGCGCTGCGTATAGCTCCGTTGTTTCTCAGGCGTGATGATGACGACGCGGAAGCGCATGTGCGACATCAAGGGGCTGTCGGAGGCGAAGGTCGACAAGATCAAGGAGGTGGCCCAGAAGTTGACGGTTCGTTCTTCGGCGCTTCCCCTGTCGCCGCGCCTTGGTAATTCGTCGACTTGTCTGCACTTGTCTCTTCGCTCAGACTCCCGGCTTCATTACCGCTCTAGAGGTGTGCGAGCGACGGAAGCACTGCTTCAAGATCCAGACCGGCAGCGTGGAGCTCGAGTTAGTATTTTTCTCTGTCCCTGGAAGCCGTTCCAGGAAGAGGAACAAGCCATTTAGTCGGTCAGTGTGGTGTTTTGTATGTTTCAGTAAGCTGTTGGGCGGCGGAGTCGAGAGTCAGGCCATCACCGAGGTTTTCGGCGAGTTTCGCACCGGCAAGACGCAGCTCTCGCACACCCTATGCGGTGGGTACTGCACTTTTTGGGAGTGTAGTCGGGTGCGGGGCGCAAAACGCTTATGTACCTGCATTTGTTCCAGCCACCTCGCAGCTGCCCGTTCCCGAGAGAAGGTACCCGGGCGGCAAGGTCATCTTCATCGACACCGAGAACACCTTGTGAGCCTCTTATTCGTCTTGTGATTATTTCGACCCAACCGTATTCGTGACTTGGCGTGCAGCCGCCCCGATCGCCTGAAGACCATTGGCGACCGGTACAACATGGACCACGAGTGCATGCTGGACAACGTCCTCTACGCCCGAGCCTACACCAGTGCGCAGTTGCGATCTTCGGCAGTTTTGCGTGAGAACCCCCATTCCTCTTCAATCTTCAGGCGACCACCAGCTCGAGATCCTCGACTTCGTGGCCGCCAAGTTCCACGAGGAACTCGGCGTCTTCAAACTGCTGGTGGGTGGTTGGATGGTTCTGGGGTATCGCTCACAGCGCACGGTCGATCCAAGGCATCCTTTTCAATTCTCAGATCGTCGATTCCATCATGGCGTTGTACCGCGTTGACTACAGCGGTCGCGGGGAGCTGGCCGAGCGCCAGCAGAAGCTGGCCCAGATGATGTCGCGACTCCAGAAGATCGCCGAGGGTGAGAGGAAGCCCACGTTCCTTATATTGCGAACGCCAAAACCATTCGTGCTCGCGCTCATCGCAGAGTACAACGTGGCCGTCTTCGTGACCAACCAGATGACGGCCGACCCCGGCGCAGCCATGTCCTTCCAGGTGAGCCACAATCGGCGGTGGTTGAGACGGTCCATTCGCTGCTTTCTTGGCCGAGGCCACTTCTTTGCTCTGGTTACCCGCTTTGCAGGCCGACCCGAAGAAGCCGATCGGAGGCCACATCCTGGCTCACGCCTCCACCACGCGCATCATGCTCAAGAAGGGCAGAGGGGAGGTCAGTGGGACTCAACACTAAAGAGATCTTTCATTTTCATGTTGTGACTGTAACTGTGCTGGTTTGACGTTTCAGATCCGCATCGCCAAGATCTACGACAGCCCCGACATGCCCGAGAACGAGGCCTCCTTCGCCATCACCGCCGGCGGAGTCGCCGACGCCAGAGAATAGAGGGATAGTGATAGAATTCTAAGTCGAGCTTTTGTAAAACTTGTACCTTGTTTCCTTCTTTTGTCGTTGCTTTGTCGAGCTTCTCCCTTCCCATTCGATCGTTTCTCGCGAGCTCAATGTTTGTGATCTGGTCGCTGACGCCCTGTATTGTTTGTTGTCACTATCACCTTCACGTTTGGCAGTTTGTAGTTTTCCACTATCCTTATCGAACGAAAGTGCTGGTCGGTTTTTGTGCCTGGTGTATGCTTTGTACTAAGCAAATGTGAGGGTTCGCAGAGCAATAAAGTATCAATAATGCGCGGATGAAATCGTCGGTGCAACTGCGTATCTATGAGACACATATAGCGTAGAATGTTGAATATCGAGTGTCCCGAATCGGTTTTGCCGTGGCATACGGTACTTTTACTATGAGCGCCGCGAATTAGCATACTCTACGCGTTGTGGCTTTGAATGCGAACACGTCGACATTCTTCGATGCCAGAAGCCGAAGTAGATTGAGATTCGGAGTTCATGTTTTCGTTGTAGCATTGGCGCTTTGGAGTGGAGTTATCAGAATTTCAGTGAATTTTACTGGGTATTTGGTTTGACCACGAGGCGACCTATTCGCTGACGCCCGTCTGGAGGCTGATAGAACTATGAGCTGCCGTGGATGTTTCTTCGCTGCCATTTTGGCCCTATCTTTACTTGGTTTCACGAGGGCGCTTTATTTCCACATAGCGGAAACGGAGCGCAAGTGCTTTATTGAGGAGATTCCAGACGAGACCATGGTCACAGGTTGGTTACAAGTCTAGAAAGTAGAGACCCCATCGCAGCCAAAGCATAAGGACAACGCGCGAGCTGTCCGCGCGTTTCCGTAAGAAGATTCAGAATGAAGGTACAGTACTCTGCGCGATGGGACAGGTGGTTCGCTTCGCAAGTGGCGCGGCGCCCATACACAACTCAACATGCAGCCGATATTATTTGCAATCGATACACGCTCATTGACGATTTTTTTCGATTGCCCAACCGTTGCCCCTCTCTCATGGCAGGCAACTACAAGGTGCAGTTGTACGACCCCAACACCAGAGGGTACGCCGACTACCCGGGTATCGGCATGCACGTGGAGGTGAAGGACCCCGACGACAAGGTGATTCTGTCCAAACTGTACACGAGCGAGGGCAAGTTCACCTTCACCAGCCACACGCCGGGAGAGCACATCATCTGCCTCTACTCCAACTCCACCAGCTGGTTCGCCGGCGCCCAACTGGTCGGTAGTCACAGCATCACCGGTCACTGCGCGAAACAGCCTTCGCACAGCTCACTTGGTTGTTGTAGTGCCGTCAGAGTGACTGAGGAGTTGGTTTGGTAGTGAGGCCTACAGAGCTGCCGGTCTAGGACGTTTGGACGCCGCCGTTTGGGCGCCGCCGATTGGGTGCCGCCGTTTGGGCGCCGGGGACGTTTGGGCGCCGTCATTTGGGCGCCGGACGTTTGGGCGCCAGACTCAACCAAGGCTAATCAGCTCACCTAGGCTTCCGCAGAAAGTTTGCTGATGTCGTAGTCCAGGAAACAGCTTCGGTCCCGAAGCTGATTTCCCGGACTACGACATGAAGCAACCTTTTGCGTGTGGCGTCGCCTGCGGTGACGCCTTTACTAGGCATAGCCTTCAAAGTAAGTCTAAGCATAAACCAGATCTAATGCTAGGCCTCAGTTTGAACTTAGCCTAGCCTCAAGCCAAATGGTGTCTGAAAGAGAAATGACACAGCCCCGTTGCAGTGAAATTCGAAAGACAATATAAGTCAGCGGCGCCCAAACGTCCGGCGCCCAAACGGCGGCGCCCAATCGGCGGCGTCCAAACGGCGGCGCCCAACCGGCGGCGCCCAAACGTCCCATTCCGCAGAGCTGCGCTTCCTCTGTATTGTGAGTACCCGCGACGGCGGCGTGCGCGAAGAATACTT
>JASAMZ010003851.1:0-23998 GCA_030248115.1 Linhomoeus sp. GSCO2_2 | reverse complement strand
TTCTGAAGGATCGGGTTTGGTGGCCGGGAATTGTATCGCTGTATCGCGTATTGTATCGCGGGCTGATTGTATCGCTTTTGGGTACCTGTGTCACGAGTGCAACTTGTACAACGACGCTCCAAAGATTGAGCCGCCATTGCGTCCCATTGACGTTTATCGGCCTTTCGATCGAGTCGAGCTGGACATTGCACATGTGCCTAGGTCTAAGAACGGTTTCACCTGTGTCTTGGTGTTTATGGATGCGTTCACCCGTTGGCCTGAGGTGATGGCTTTCAAGAAGGAACCTTGGGGAAGGAGGTTTGTCGGGCCTTGGCGGAGTTGGTCGTTGCTAGGCATGGGTTTCCGATGCTGTTCCATTCGGATAGGGCGAAGAATCTTTTGGAGGGGCGAGACGTTCAAACTTATTGTCAGCAGCACAATATTCTGATAACGACGTCTTTGTCTCATGTGCCTAGGTCTCAGGGTGGTGTCGAGCGAATTCAGAAGACGCTGGAACGGATTTTGCTCAAGTGGCACAACGAGTACAAATCATCTTTTGGTTGGGACGAGTTGTTGCCCGCTGCCTTGTTGGCTGATAGGACGGCCGTTCATCGGTCGACGAAATTCTCACCGTACTTCCTCATGTATGGGCGAGACTGTGCGACGCCTTTGAACTTGTTCCCTCTGCCTGTTTTCGATCCGGAACAGTTCAGTGAAGACAATTACGATGACTATGCCGAGGCATTGGTCGAACGATTGATTCACTCTTGGGGTTCCGCACGCGGAAATAGCAGGCGTATGCAGCGCTACAACCAAGGTCATTTCTTGGCAAAGCAATGTCGCATGCCGCGAATCAACGTCAGCGACTTCGTGTACCTCTTTCACCCCTCCATTGGCAAGAACTGTGGGTTGCCCCAGCGGTCGGGTCCATATAGGGTGGTGGAATTGACGACGACAGGAGCAATTATAGTACCACAGCACACCTGCCCGAACGACTATGACGATTCGAGCGAGGAGGAATGCATCAACTGTAGGGAACGTTACCTTGTCAGCTTGCACCGCTTGAAGTTGTGTAGTCAGCCGAGACGAGGGATTCCGATGCCCACATTCCAGAGAGGAACCGGGGCTCATACCTTAGTCGATAGGGTGGGGCATTCCGATCATTCCCAAGTGGTCCATAAGGAGATGGTGGATAGAGAGACAGGGTACAGTTCTTTGTCTCGAGTTCTCTTCACTTCTCTTTTGAACCTTTTGCCTACCCAACTGCCTACGAAGAAAGAAGCTCAAGGAGAGGAAGAAGAAGCATTCGGCAGGAGGTCAAGTCGTCAGTGCGCGTTGGTCGACATGGACGGCGCTCGAGACAAGATGGACAAGGTGCTCGCTGTGAACATCCGCGGAGATGATAGCGTGGAGGTGGGAATCGGCGGCGACAAAAGCAGTTCGAGCTCGAGCGGCGGTTCTGGTTCCAAGAAGAAGGAAGACCACCACGGCTACCACACGCAGCCCCTATCCGCCCTGACGGCCAATTCTGACGCGCTGGCTCCCGATCCCAAGTCGTCTATATCGTCGGCTGTTGCCTCTACGCCAGCGGCTCCGCCAGAGTACTGCGACGGCCTCTTCGTCCTACAGGGCTACGTCCTACCGCACATCCCCTGCGACCCTTCGATTAAGCTTCTGGTGAAGGACTCCCAGTTGGGAAGAAAGGGGCCGCGTCGCCACGGGAAAAGCGGTCGCATGTGGGGGCGCGTTGGCCCGCCAGTCACTCTTCGTCCGAAAGTCGACCACCTCGATCGCGCCCGTCAGATCCTAGAGAAGAGAGCCCAAGCGAAGACCGCGACCGCTGCTGCCGAAGCGTCTGCTCAAGGGGAGGTCGACGAGTCGCTGGTGCTGCCGACCCAGGGATCGAGCGGAACGAGCAAGAAGAAGAAGAAGAACAAGAGTCAGCGAGCCATTGAGAAACAGAAGGAGCGTCGTCGCCGATACCGTCAGAAGATTCGTCAGGGCAAGCAAGCCAGTATCAAGGGTGGGATGATGGCGAGCAAGGAGGTCGCGGTCGACGCCCAGACGTGCGGGGTCAGCTCCCAACAAGTCGAGTCGAGCGAAGGGAACGACATCGGCGCGGAGGAGCAAGAGTCGCCGTCGCCCCACAACATCTTCAAGGCTATCGCCCAGTCGGCTGCTGTGCCCACCCGAGACTACAACAGCGAAGACGAAGATGATGACGACGACGACGACGACGAGATCGACATCACCTCGTGGTTAGGCTACGCCCCGTCCCCGAGTGCTGACATTCCGTTGGTGGCGACTCCAGTGGAACCTGCGGAGGTGGATCCAGCGCGAGACTACCCGTGGAAAATGCCTAGGATCGAGGGTGCTGACGACGACGCGGAGTACAACTACGATCCGGCGCGCGGACTCTACCGATGCAGCGACAACGACATCCACTTCGGCGGTGGCGACGACGACCACTGCGACGTTGACAGCGACGTCCACTACGAAGGCTACGATAGTGCCCCGGACTGGCTGTGATCTGTGATGCCCAGTGATCTCGAGTGATTTCTTCCACTGCCCTGTTCCTTCACTCTACGCGCGGTGCTGGCCTTCCCTTCACTGTACCCTTTCCTGCGCGTGTCTCGCCAGCTTTTCCTGTTTCGAAAACTTCTTTTGATTCGAGGGAGAGAGGAAGGTGACAGGCACGGAGAAGGATGGCGTTAGAGAGGGAGAGGGATCAAGTGTGTTGTGAAGGAAGAGGACGGTAGGTTGCGCGCGTTGCACGTTCGGTAGTGTCAAGGTGATGGGCGGAGTTTGATGCGCTTGTCCTTTGGTCACTGGAGGTGTTGCTGTCGCGTTTGTGTCTAATACTTCTCGTGTGGGGTTTAAGGTTTCGTCAGCTGGTCGGTCAAGCGGTTCGTTCAAGGTCGATCAGGTCTTCCGGTCGTTCAAGATCGTCCGGTTCGATCAAGTCTTCTGGTCGTTCAAGATCGTCCAGTTCGTTCAAGTTCGATCAAGACATCTGGTCGCTCAAGTTCGCCCAGTTCTACGCGTTCGAGGAAATTAGTGATCGTGATCAGTGATACATGATCGTAGGTTCTAAGCATTAGCGTCACGGCTCATTTGTTTGAATGGGGCGTGTAAGCATGGCACCATTAGGATGCCATGCGTAGGTGCATACTTCACATTCCATAGGCTCAGTATAAGTAGTCTGCCGTTTGTTAGCCAGTTAGCTTATTCTTAGCTGTGGTCAGGAATAAACACCCATTCGGACTACTGCTTGGAACAGCGCCTATCCGTGAGTCTCTTGACTGTTCTTATACTTGATAGAGCTTACTGGGGTCCGACACGTGTAGGGGTTGATGCATGGCACATTAGTCTACGGCCTGAGCCCGCATTAATCCTAGTGGTGTAGTTGGGAAGTCTATCGCGTACCAAACGCGTCCCGGGCTTGGCCGTCAACGGGCCTGACTACATCGTCGTCGTCGTCGTCGTCGTCGTCGTCGTCGTCGTCGTCGTCGTCGTCGTCGTCGTCGTCGTCGTCGTCGTCGTCGTCGTCGGCGTCGTCGTCGTCGTCGTCGTCGTCGTCGTCGTCGTCGTCGTCGTCGTCGTCGTCGTCGTCGTCGTCGTCGTCGTCGTCGTCGTCGTCGTCGTCGTCGTCGTCGTCGTCGTCGGGCCAGCAACATTTACTGCAATTCTTAGGACGAGACGGCAAAATGGAGCAACGGTTCAGCAGCGTCATCGCCAGCTTTGCCAAGACCGGCAAGCCTGTGACCTCTAACTGTCAAGGCACTAAGTGTTGTAAGTGGAAGCCACTGAACCCACAGAACCCAAAGGGCTACTATTCCCTTGATGTGCCGTCGAAGCGAAAGTGCACGAATTTTCACGATGAAGACGTGAAATTCTGGAGCCAGTTTGATCAGAACTGATTCGATGGAGTAGATATGTATTGCCGAGGATAATATTTTTTCGCTCGGCCTCAGCCGAGCGAACCCTATCAAGAGCTCGGCGTGCGTGCGTTCGTTCGTTCGTACGTCACGCTCGCTTCGGGCTTAATAACTCGCTCGTCCGACGTCGTAGGGTGGAGTTTGAGACATCGTCGAGTAGCCTGCGGACTCCTCTCGCCATCTGAGTGCTCAAAACTGAAATAAGTTTTCAAACTCGCGCGCTACAGTATCCCAAAGTGGGGTCCATTTTAAGACAAAAGTTGACCGAAGCTAGTCAAATCGCATATCAAAGTGAAGCGCTCGAGCTCCTGAGCACGAATCCGACAACAAAAACTTTCAAAAGTTTAAACAGAGAGCTACAGTAACCAAAACGCGTCGAAAACTGGAAACGGCACGCTTGCTTCGGGCTTAATAACTCGCTTGTCTGACGTCGCTGGGTTGAGTTCGACACATCGACGGGTAGCCCCCGGACTACTCTCGCCATCTGAGTGTTCAAAACTGAAATAAGTTTTCAAACTCGCGCGCTACAGTATCCCAAAGTGGTGTCCGTTTTAAGACAAAAGTTGACCGAAGCTAGTCAAATCGCATATCAAAGTGAAGCGCTCGAACTCCTGAGCACGAATCCGACAACAAAAAGTTTCAAAAGTTTAAACAGAGAGCTACAGTAACCAAAACGCGTCAAAAACTGGAAACGACACGCTTGCTTCGGGCTTAATAACTCGCTTGTCTGACGTCGCTGGGTTGACTTCGACACATCGACGGGTAGCCCTCGGACTACTCTCGCGAACTGTGACGTCGAAATAATAACAATTTTTAAAAATTGCGCGCTACAGTATCCGAAAGTAATGTCCGCGAAAAATCAAAAGTTCATCGAACCTAGTCGCATCGCATATCTAAATGAAGCGCTCGACCTCCTGAGCAAGAATCCGACAACAAAAAGTTTCAAAACGTCAATGAGAGGGCTACAGTAACCAAAACGCGATGAAAACTGCAGATTTTGGTTTGTTATATATTGGCACTCGTGCGTTGCAGGGCGGCGGTCTTGACATCGCTGAAGAGCTCACTGCAAGCCAACGTCAAATCATGCTCACAATTAACGTGTAGTTTTGCGCTAGATTCCAGTGTCTTTTTTTTAATTTAGTCTGAAAAGATGATTTGCTTGGTGTAAAGAATTAAACCCGAGCGATACCAATGTTGCGTAGCAAGACCACTCCAAAAAGTGTAGTCGCGAGGAGAGTCAAAGACGCTGCACGAAGCCGGAAAGGGCCTTGCTACAATCTCAGTACAAATTCAAAGCTCAAAACCACTCCGCTTTTTAAAAGAGACTTGTTGGGTATCTCGAAACACTGCACACACCGTAATGGACGTTGCAAATACCGGGTGGGGCAAAATAAAGTGAGCATTTTTTTCTGATGTCCACAACTCTGTCGTTCGGAAACTAAATCAGACCAAACTTTGCATGTTTGTCGTCCAATGTGTTGTTATAGTGTGTGCCAAGTTACACCTTGTTTGCTCAAGGAAGGCCCAAGTTATGACAATTTGAGTTGAGCGAGTTTGAGCTGCGGGTCTTCAGAGAAGAGCGCTGCTGTATCTTTTTGCTGGAAATGTAAATCATATTGTGAAATTTGGCTTGTAAGGTGTTTAAATTGTGCTCTACACAATGTCAGCATTTGCACTGCTGTAACCTCATCACTTATCGTGGCATCAACACACGACGATTAGAATTGCTCACTCTAACAACGCTTGAACATGTCGGTGAATCAACTGCACCCGCTGTGATAGAAGGTACGTAGGTTGCAATTGTCGTCGTCGACACGAAGGCCATGGAAGGTCAATGCGAGTGCGAGTATTAAGATAATATTCGCCACAGTTCAAACACATTACATGGCAAAATTAGATTGATTTGCATTTTCCAGCGAAAAGATACAACAGTTCTCTTCTGTGAAGACCTGCAGCTCAAACTCGCTCAACTCAAATTGCCATAACTTGGGCCTTCCTTGAACAAACAAGGTATAACTTGGCACACACTATAACAGTACCTTGAAGAACCAACGTGCAAAGTTTGGCCTGATTTGGTTTCCAAACTACAGAGTAGTAGCCATCAGAAACCAGGCAAGTCGTCCGGGGGACGCAGTATACTCCACAAATTTGAACTCCTACGCACAGTGACTCCTCTCCTGTTGTGGCCTCCTGACACTCCCAATTGCAAAACTAATGCCGAATTCGTGATCTACATCCCAGAATACCCCAGAATCGACATACAACACCCCTAACTTCCTATGGACTCGCAGAACCAAAATTCTGCACTTGGGGTACGGTAGCATGCGAATTCGTCATAGGTACGCTTAAACATCATCTAAGCGCTAAACGAATGCCAAATTCGTAATCAGCGCCCCCGAAAACCCCGAAATCGAGTATAATATCGCAAAAGTCCACCCGACACCCAATATTCAAATGGACGCGGCAGGGTTACTGTAGCTCTGCAAAATTTGCCAAAAACACTTTTCTGGACCAGATTTTAACGTAGAATCGCTTGAAACCACTTTTGAACCGATTCGGCAGCGCATTCGAGCGCCACAGACGCTGAAACGCGAAAAACGCAATTTTTGACCCCGGAGTCAAAAAAGTTCCACCAAGATAACTTTTTTGTGTCTCAACCGATTTTCTCCGTTCATGGCTCGTTCGATAGGGGACATCTGGGAAGGAGCACCAAAAGCGGTCTCGCGTCTCTAGCTGCTACCTAGCTCGCACAGCAGCCCGTCAAAGTCGACCCAGGGCCAAAAATCGCGAATTTTTCAAATTTGGCGCCAAAATGGGTCCCGCAGCGATCCAATTCTTTTTTTCCGTGTTCGGCACTATCGAGTACTACAACATATCAAAAGATAGTGTATACCATTATGTGCAACTTTTTCGAGTTCTACCTTGCCTAACCCAATTTTCAGTACTTTGAAAATTTAATTTTTTGAATTTCCCGCCAACGGGGTCCCGGAGCGTGACCCCGTTTGGTGTCCACCCTGCCCACCCACTAGGCCTACCCAACGCAAAAGACCGTTTGCATATCTGCCGCTTCACGCGCGAACGCCATTGACTCAAAGTTTCTGCGTTTCGCGCACAATCGCTATATACTCCACACTTTTTGTGGAGTATAAAAATGCTCACTTTCTTTTGGCCCACCCGGTAGATCGTATAACCACTGATATAGTACGGTCCTACACGCACACTAAACCAAAACAAGTGATACGTGACACTCCTCGAGTGTCAGATAGGCACTCCGCGTGATTGTTTTAGCAGACGGGGCACAGAAACTCCAGCAAGTGCCGATGTGGCGCAAGTGACGCGGTGGAGCAGGCTGAACTGACCGCTGACTGTCTATAGCCACTCACAATGTAGAATGCCAGCGGCGCCCCAATTGTACAGGTGCGCCTTATCTACGCTACACAGCGGGGGCTCCCCCGCTGGGGTGGACGGCGTGGGTGGCACTAGTGCTACAGTACGATGCTCCTATTACTCGGTTCGATTGCGCGTGCGTAGACGCCTTTCTCAGCGCGTCTTATATGGACGGCGTACTGTAGGCGCAGCAAAATCAATGGCGGACGGTATTTTCGGAATTTCGCGAAATTTTACAGAGCGTGAGTATTGATCAAAATCAGGCTAAATACACCGCAAATCGCCAAACAAACGACGGATTCGTGTTTTGCGGCGTCAGAAAGCCCAAACACAAGTCACACAACTGTCAACACAATTTTGAAAGTTCGACCCCGGGACCCAATTTTTGGCCGGCCGGGTGCCGAAATCAGGGTAAAGGCGTCCCAAATCGCAAAACAAACACCGGATTCGTGTTCAGCGTCGTCGGAAACCCCCGAAACAAGTGAAAACACAATTTCGAAAATTTGACCCCGGGATTCAAAAATTCGGCGCGGCCGGGATACGGTACTTCAAAATGGTCAAAACACTTCGTCTAGACCAACTTTTAACGCAGAACACGATGCAATGGTCAATTTGCCGCTAAAGGCACGCCTTCCGGCCCAAAAATCCATTCAAAGTCGAAAATCCCAATTTTCCGCTCGGGACCCGGGACTTTTGCCACCGCGGATCTCCCGAACGACAAGACCGATCTCGGCGGTGTTGGTGTCGAATGAAAGGTAATAGAAGTGTCCAGGTCAGAAATTAAATTGGCGAGGATCCATCGTCGCAAACTCGAGTTATGCTTTTTTAAATGTCGGAAAAAAATTTAAAATTTTGAATTTTCTACCGTACTCCCGCGTCGGACCACCTAGGGAGCCCGTTCCGGCGATGCCGCCTAGAGGACCCAAAGGCCTACAACATATCCAAAAATCACCAAATTCGGCCCACTTTTGCGATAGTTATGGGCTATTGTTTTTTTTTTACTTAGCATAAATTCGAATTTTTGAATTTTCGCAAAATTCTTCCACCGTCGAAATTTTTTCACCCCCCGAGCACGCTGCGCGTCGTCCTAAGCTATCTTTTAAAAAAAAAATTCGGCTCCCTAGGTGCTTCGCAGCGAGCGCTAGCCCCGAAGGTGTTAACTGTGGGCTTTTACCGCTCCTATAGCACTCCTTCGCTTTTCAAGCGGCGGAGTGCCAATGACCAAGCTGTCGTGGTGACGTTTACGAGGTCACTACCACGCCCAGCCTAACCCAAACTCTGCAAGAACTGAGCAGTACAATCAGTCATTGTTGTACGTCAATACACACATTCCACACACAACAAATAATGCGGATCCTGTCGTAGCATAGTTACATCACAATGCAGTTCACCATGATAACCGGAACCACTATAGTCGCATGACTCAAGGAGTCAAGCTCTCCTTCACTGCAACACATTTACAAAGCTTATTGTGATCTCCCGTCTGCCAGATTAGCGGCAATAGGGCTGGCTGTATCCGGGTGGGCAGTTGCAAACGTTGACCGTACCTCCGTTGCTGCAGCAGCGGTGGTCTAAAAGGAAGCAAAATACCGTATTTCCTCCAATAAACACCCCGCTTCCCTCGAATTAGCTTCCCAAGGCCAAAAGAGAGGGTGAGAAATCCAGCGCCCGGGCCCTTATTGGAGGGAAAACGGTAATACTAGCTAAAAGTTCAGTAAGTTCTATCTTCGACAGCCAATTTGCCCTAAGTTTGCACTGTAGCGTATGGTTTGTATGTAGCTGCAGGTTGCAACGACTGCAGTAGCTAAAGTATATCAATCGGCCCACCACCGTATAAGGACATTCAGACACAAATATTATAAACACTCAAATTTAGCCCAAGGAGGGAGCTACTTGTTTTAAAATCCGCCTGGGTGGCGGGGGTTGGTTGGCTGGGTGCTATTGGAGGGGGGGGGGGGGGGGGGGGTGGTCGGTGGGAGGGGGGATTATTAGAGGATTTCGGGAATGCTACAGTCATTAGTGTGAGATTTTCTGTTACCCATGGTCCAGCATATCGACTCGATCCAATCTCGGTTGTAATCCCGATTTGCGACGATTTGATAAACGCGACTCATTTCTCCGGCGATTTCGTAGAGCTTCTGACGACGCTGGTCTGAACCATTATGAAATGCCGTAAACACACAAATACACACAAAGCAGCATACCAATACCCCCCCCCCCCCCACCTACATTCTCTCTTCGGGAAGCGTCGAAATGGAGAGGGTGCTCACTGGAGTGTCTACGGTATTACAAAGCGCAGTAATTCACAAAATGTGGCGCAACAGAACAAAGTCATGCATTTAATATGAGAACAACAATAGAATCGATTAACTATGATGACATGATAAACAAATGTAAAATACAGTAAGGCATTGCGAATTGTCGCACGTCGGATATTGTCGATAGATTCTCGGCGGTTTCCTCCTCTATATGCGCCCCTGTCTCCTCTGCTGTCCAACCCGCAGCCAATCTCGAAGTAATCAACAGCATAAGTCCGTTCATCGCTGTAATGTGCATATTGTTTACCGTAATAACATTTCGCATTAGCCACAGAAATGGCAAACTAATGCAAGTAGGTAAGCCTATAGATAAATCGATAAATAAATAAAGTAAAGAAAAAAATGAGTGAATAAATAAATAAATAAATAACTAAATAAATGAATAAATAAATAAATAAATACATACCTATGTGAATAAATAAAAAATAAATAAATAAAAATATAATTAAATAAATAATTAGAGAAACAAAGAAATAAGCAAATGAATAAGTAGATAAAATAATAATAAGTAGATAGATAGATTGATGTAATGTCAATGCAAACCTGAGTCAGAATCTGACATGCGCTGTATTTCTATTGACTTGAATTGTATTGAATATTGAATCAAATTGCATTGAAAATTGAATATTGTAATTGTATTGCATTGTATTGTATTGTATTCTATTGTATTCTATTGTATTGTATTGTATTGTATTGTATTGTATTGTATTGTATTGTATTGTATTGTATTGTATCAATGTAATGCAAGTTGAAAATGACACAACTCACCTGAACATCCATGGCTGTGTCTCCTTGCTCTCCATATTGAGAATACAGTTATTCTCAGGCTCCTGAATCGGTATTAGTTCGTCGTCGAAACAAGAAAGTTAGAATTGAACGAGACAACATTCTCCACCTCTTTGTAGAACATGCCAGAGCTGCATGCAAAGCCAAAGTTGAGTCGTGACTGCAGACAGTTGTGTAGGCACTCCGGAAGGTTCGCCGCCTTCAACACCTGTGATATGTGCACGATGCTGTGTGAGAAGTGCCGTATTTCTTATAATAAGCGCACCCTGGGCACTACGTATATTCTTTCAACGTACTGGTAGAGGGAATGCTTCTTAATTCCACCCTCAGACTACTCCAAAGATAGGTATGCCAGATATAGCCGCCTTTAGATACAGTCTTATACAGAAATTGCTGTGGTTTTGATGCAATGTAGGTACTGCTGCGAAAGGTAATTACCGTTTCCGCGAAACCGATTAACACCTTCTGGGGATGCGTCTCAAACACTTCTGGACAACTCTGCGCGCCGAATTCTGGAATGCACGAATGATATAGTAATCGCAGGTGATTGTAGATATGTACATATAGCGCCAAGCATTATGCACTGCACTTGTCCTAAACTGTCGAATACACCTGCGTTGCACACCATTTACGGCTTTATGCCACGCACTGTACTGGTCGGATGTCTTATCACTTTACAGATGTAGTAAAAGTGTACCATGCTGTAATCTTTTGTTGCCATGGCTCGTGACTGTGTGTCACACGCCTCATTCCATTAACTAATAACAAGTCGACTACTTTCAAAAGCATCGTACCGTCCAAACAGAATTTCTCGTAGTAGACGGAGTGTGGTTCATCCTCCAACCGTCGGCCTCCAATCGTCTTCTCCTCTTCTTGCCTGAGGAGACATTCGCCGTGGCGATATACGAAGGATTGGCACGGCGCTGACTCCCCGTTATTCGCCTGCAACGGTATACGGTATGTAAGCGTCGACGGCACTTCCCCCCCCCCCCTTGCCATCCGTAGCCCCCCCTCCCCCCACCCGCCCCCCTCCCCCCACCTCCAGCCCACTCTTTACGACTCTCTAGTGAAGTCTTATCGGTGGAAATAATTAGTCATGTCATAAAATATGTCGCGATATCGCGCGAAGAATTGCTTCCTGCATTTAATTATAGCAATACGTAATCTTAACGAGTAAAGCAACATAAAGCTGATGCGGGAAGCTGTCTGGGGAGAAGCTCAAACTGCACGAGAAAATTTGCGTCGGCTCAAGCCTACCAAACCATGAGCTTTGAGGCAATGAAAAGGCAAGGATACTATTCCCACACCCGCCCCCCTCCCCTTCGTACTTGCATGCCCCCCCCCTCCCCTTAGTCTTGCAGCCCACCTGCAGTCGTCGCGGTGGTGGTGGTATCGTTGGAGGAGACGAGGGGCATGAGGTCCCTCTTGTTGCGGTGCGTGTTGCAGCCGTCGGCGAAGCAGCAGCACTCGCGCTCTATATTCACGTCGGGCTCCCTGGAGAGCCATTTCTTTCCGCAAACGTATTTGTGTTTCTTGTTGGCCTCCTGCTGCTTGCCGAAACAGGTGGAGTTGCAGCCCTTTGGGAACACCTACGTGCAAATTGACACAGTTGTGTTTATCCCGCTATAGTTGTAACCTCCAATATGCGACCTGGTCGCTTATTGTTTCAACCGCACCACTATGGGGGGTCGCTTATTGGAGGTTTTACGGTATGCTCCATTTCTGGCGACATGACATTCATGGTCGTGCTTAGAATGGCAAGTCGATTGACTCTCTTACAGTGTTAAATACCACGGGACATCCGTATGATAGAGTATCGAAAGAGTTACACTTCGTAGATTGCACATAGCTGTGGATTAAAGTGCGAAACAACAGAAGTTCGCACATACATATTCGTCCTTAATGATAACAGCGCAGCCGACGGTGCCAGTTGCGGGGCATGTGCCGTTGTTTCCATCTGCGCCGACACAGAAGGAGACGGCACTGGGAGGGCCTAAAGACAGTATAATACCCAAGTCGTTATACGTTAAATATATGAATTTTAGGTGGGCATATGTTGTGCACTGTAGCCAATAAAATAGTATTCAAACGAGCACTGAAGTTGGGTTGGAATGCGTCGCGCAGACCAGTGTTGGAGTGATGCTTTTGAATTCAACAATGCTTTACTGCCGGAAGTTCCACAATTTTAAAGTTCTGAATCACGGATAGAAATGTCACACTCTCTTGTCTCTTCCCAACCTGTGGTAGTGTTGGCGCCTGACTCCTTTGTTGTAGTTTCAGTGTCCGCTTTCTTTTTCGTGGTAGTCTTTACAGTCGTCGTCGCCTTCGTAGTTTTGGGCCACACGGGCGTGACTTCCCCATCCACAAGGTTCTCATAGACCTCTGCCATCGTGTCATAGCGATCGCAGTTCGTCTTGTAGCAACAGCACGTTTGCTGCGTCGTATTGTGCTTGAGTTCTTGGCACAGGAAGAACTGATGGTCCCACATTAGCTCGAGCTCGTCGCATCTGTCGCAACCGAGCTTGGTAACTTCTGGTTTCTCATATCCCTGCACGCGTATTTTGCAACTGTTGTTGTTCTCGGCAGAGCACTCTTGTTCTTCGCCGCCGCCGCCCAAACAGCTGAGGACGCCAGGGGGCTCGGTTGTGGTGGTGGGCGTCGTCGTCGTGGTGGTGACGGTCGTCGTTGTCGGCTTCTTCGTTGTGGTGTTCGTAAAGAGATTCTTCTCCAGCGTTTCTGGAATGCGGAACCACAAGGGCATCACGATTACAAGGAGCAATGAAAGCGTCGTGTCAATGAAGTCAAATAGAACAGGTAAAAGGAAACAAACGAGTGAAACATAATAAAACATGCAGACGTTAAATAAGTGGAACAAATCAGTATAAAATATGGTAGAAATATGACATTACAGAGTAGAATAAAACGAATGGCAATCAGGATACTAGTAATACAAAGCACGACATAACGAAAATAAAATAGAATAAAATATACTAAATTAAGACAACATGAAAAAAAATAAAATAAAATAAAAAAATAAAGTAAAACAAAATAAAACAAAATAAAACAAAATAAAACAAAATATGTTAAAATAAAATAAAATACAATAAAATAAAATAGGTTAGAATAAAATAAAACACAAAGTAAAATAAAATAAAATAAAATAAAATAAAGTAAAATAAAATAAAACAAAATAAAATAAAATAAAATGAAATAAAATAAAATAAAATAAAATAAAATAAAACAAAATAAAACAAAATAAAATAAAATAAAATGAAATAAAATAAAATAGAATGAAATAAAATAAAATAAAATAAAATAAAACAAAACAAAATATAATAAACTAAAATAAAATGAAATAAAATAAAATAAAATAAAATAAACGGCGCGAGTCGCAGCCGCGCTTCGACCAGCACAGCGACAAACAAAACAAAATACAATAAAGTAAAATAAAATAAAATAAAATAAAATAAAATAAAATAAAATAAAAAAAAATAAAATTAAATAAAATAAATTAAATTAAATTAAATTAAATTTATATTAAATTAAATTAAACTAAATTAAATTAAAGTAAATTAAATTAAATTAAATTAAATCAAATCAAATTAAATTAAATGAAATTAAATTAAATTAAATTAAATAAAGTAAATAGAATAAAAGAAGCAATGCAAAATAATATAATGTAAATAAAGTAAAATAAAGTAAAAAATAAAATAAATAATATAATGAAATAAATAATAAAACAAATAATAAAATAAATAATATAATGAAAGAAATAATAAAATAAATAATAAAATAAATAATGAAATATAATAAATAAAAAGAACAGAGCAAAATAAGACAAAACCAAACAAATGTAGGTAAACTAAGTCTTACAAGGACTGCAAGTAGCGGGTACCTACTGTAAATCAAAAAAAGTTCGGACAGTTCGGACAAAAGCCCTCTCAGAGTACCTACACAGTACTGCACTGTATGTAAAACTGCTTATGGTATTCGGACATGAATAAAGTTCGGGCAAAGGGGTACTGTCCGAATTGTTCGAACTTTTTTCGCCGCGCCTCAGCGCGGCGAGGTGTATATACGGATGACAATGTCTGTCTGTCTGTCTGTCTGTCTGTCTGTCCGTGTGTGTGTCCGTCCGTGGCACCGAAGTAAGATGTGTGACATATGTGGTCAAGTAGACTCGAGGTCGCTGAGTATGGATCCAATGTCGGTTTCTGTTGCTAATTTCGCATTTTCGAGATATTCGCAATTAAAATTCGAAAATGTCGAAAATCGACTTTTTCGCCTGATGCGCTAGCCGCGAAATTTCTACAGAAATGGAAGGAGCATGGACCACGGATAATTTGTAACACAAAAGAATTTTTTTGCAAACCTGGAATTTAGTAGAAATACGCAATTATTTGTCAAAATTGCATAAATTGACTAAAATACAACGTCATTTATTGACGAATGTAAATGCAGAAATGGAAAGGTCGTATGCCAATAAGGATTTATGGCATAGTTTAGCGGTTTTTAAAAATTACAATTTCGAGATATTTTCAATCAAAATATGGAAATGTCAAAAATCGACTTTTTCACCTGATGATGTAGCGGCGAAATTTCTTCAGAAATGGAAAGAGTATAGACTGCGGATAATTTGTAACGCAAGAGAAATTTTTTGCAAATATGGAATTTAATAGAAATACGTGATTATTTTTAAATATTCCATAAATCAACAAAACAGAACGTCGTTTTTTGACGAATTTGAACGCAGAAATGGTAAGGCCGTGTGCCAATAAGATAGTTTCACAGTTTTAATAAATTCCAATTTTGAGATATTTAAAATTAAAATTTAAAAAATGTCAAAGTCGATATTATCGTCTGATGGCCAGAATTTTTGTTTATTGATGAATGTGCCCTCGGAAACAGAAATACGTACGCTGAAAACAGGAATTCGCTCGCACCAAACTTTTGGCAAGTTTTTTTGTTGGATGTGACGTTTTCACACAGGTAGGAAACATCAGATAAACGGCGTCGTATCATGCCGATAACATATAGCGAACGCGGCGATATCACTGAGCTTTAGATCAGCTGTACAGACAACCGTACCGTGGGGATAGGTGCACTTGGTATTAACGTACACATTCTCAAGACACCTTCTCCAGATGCGGCTAACGATGTATACAAAGTTCACTATACTGTTCACCCAAGTTTGACGGACATAAAGTATAGGTTGAACTTTTTACACACACAGCTTGTTTCATATCCGAACTTGCCCTGATTACAGTAATCTATCCTTAGTGCTTCCAGTAATCCCAATCTCACTCTTGTCTTTGGCCGTATTGCAGTCGTCCGCAAAGCAACAACACTTTCCTCCCTCCTCTACCTTGTCGCACTCGTAAGACGACGTGTTATTGCGGCGTTTTATTCCACCGCCACATTCGTCGCATCCAGAAGGCACCACTTTTCCCTCTTCTTTTATGACGGATCCACAGCCAAGATGTTCTGACGCGCACGGCTGCTTCTCAGTGACAGTTTCGTAGCAGCTGCTTATCGCAGCTGTGGCGGGTGCATGAAGCATGATGGAGATTAATGATGACACCAGAATCCGCATGTCTTTGTGTTGGTATACTACACAGATTTATGCGTTTAGTGGCCTGATAGTTCGAAGGTCATGTTATGTATGGTTGCCGCTTCGCCGCTTTGCGCAACGGTAGCAGCTTGAGGTCACACAGGCACACAGCTTCGAAACGGCGCAGATTACATTGCGGCCTTTAGAAATACGCCGCGAAAAAGTTATGCGCATAAAAAGATACCGTAACCTGCCCAATACAGTGTGCAGAACGGGCGACAATGCGCACGCGCCAGCTAACATTGTTAAGCTACAGTAATACTCAAGACTGTCTATTTGAATCAAGCAGGTGTGTATGTAGGTGTACGACCCCGCAACGGGATTTAACACATAAACACAGTGCAATGAAATCAGGGCCAATCATAACTTGCGCGCAATAGACATGAAGACGACAGCAATTACATTACGCACGTACGCGCACAAGAAAATTGCCATTAGGTCATCATCATTTTGAAATTGACGAATTGAATGAAGTACTGATTCCGAAGACGCTTCTAATTCTACAAGTTGCGAGCGACCTTCAACGTTGTCGCAGTCAGTACAAGAAGCACTGTTCCCAGTCGAACGATGTCACTGCTCGAGACCGTTGGAGCTGGGGCTGTCGGGCTTTCTGAAAGGTACAGTGCGATGGTGTTGAACGTGCCACATCAGCGAAATGCGTGAAGTACAGTTTCTTCTTCGTCGTCGTCGTCGTCGTCGTCGTCGTCGTCGTCGTCGTCGTCGTCGTCGTCGTCGCCGTCGTCGTCGTCGTCGTCGTCGTCGTCGTCGCCGTCGTCGTCGTCGTCGTCGTCGTCGTCGTCGTCGTCGCCGTCGTCGTCGTCGTCGTCGTCGTCGTCGTCGTCGTCGGTTCGACACAAGCAACTGTATTCATCGAATTCATCGAACAGAAATGTATCTAAATTCTAACTGTGTGCGCCACGCTCCAATGTGTCATCACTGATGCATACCTGTAGTGCCGTTGACAGTGCTGTTCATGGTGGAGTTGGCGTTAGTGGCCGTCACGTTCTCTTGTCCCTCTCCAGGCCCAGATCTGCAGTGCAAACAACGTGGCAACTCAAAAGATAGTAAATTTACCACAACAGTCTCTTGTTGTGGAAAGTCAGAACTAAACGCGTATTTACAATTTCAAAAACGATGGTTCCATCTAATTGTCTTTCTTGTCTTAATTGTAATTGTCTTAAAGTTGGTCAGATTTTGCAGAAAGAATAACTCCAATGCAAAGAAAGTGCATTTGCCGCTTGATGATTACTGCTGATATTGTGATATGGTGTACTTTTACGGCGACATAACACAACATGTATAATTTGATGTAACGGTGTCAACAAGCTGTGTGTGTAAAAAGTTCAACCTATACTTTGTGTCTGTCAAATTTTGGTGAACAGTACAGTGAACTTGGTACACATCGTTGGCCGCATCAGGAGAACTGGTCTTGAGAACGTGTACCTTAACTCCTCGGGACTGATAGGACGCATATGCTGCGTCGGTGCCTGATAGGTGTCAACTTTTTATTTTTTGCATTTTTCCACAGCGGTCCACAGCAGTCCACAGCTTCCACAACGCACGCCGTGGCCATCCACAGGTGTTACTGTGGAAGCAGTGGAATTGCAATAAGTATTTTGCAATAAATATGGAATTGCAATAAGTATTTTGGTGTAATTTTTGCACACCGCCAGTCCACTGCTTCCACAGCACTATAGCTGCACACAGTTTGCACTTGTTCTGTTCCGTGGTTTACTGTGGAAATTGATTAAGGCAACACTACCATGAGTACACAAGTGCACCGCCAGTCCACTGCGTCCACAGCAGTATAGCTGCACAAAGTTTGCACTTGTTTTGTTTCGTAGCTTACTGTGGAAATTGTTCAAGGCAACACTACCATGAGTACATAAGTAGGGCAACATTTATGTCGTAGGCGGTTGTGCAAATCAGGCGGTGGTGCAAATTCTGCGCGCTAAGCTGCTTTTGCATGAAAGCCCGGCGGTGGTGCAAAGTTATCGCCCCCCCCCCCCAAGCGGCGTGCAGGCCAACAGTGCAGCGGTCCCCCCCCCCCCCCCCCCCGCAGGCGGCGGCTCTCTTTGTTATCTGCCATCTATAGGGGAGCGCACATTGAATGGACCAGGTCTTAGCAGTCAGTTAGCATTTGAGTGAGCTGTTTGAAGTGGCTGAAATGCCTAAACTATGTGTTCCTGCGAATTAAGAAGAATGCGCCTTGTAGAAAACGGTTTTGAGTTGGCGGTGTCCCGTTGATGGAACGACACCATCGTGGCGCACGAGGCTGCGAGCGAAGTTCAGATTATGCCCCGTCGCTTCCACGATTCTCCTGAAAGAGTCTGACAAGCCTGTGCTATCCTGTCCAAGCTCCCAGATATTCTGCGTCGCTTTCACGATGACGCCAATCACCCCGGCAGAGATACGGTCATTCAAGCAATAGCCTCGCAGTATGCCTGTGTTCCAAAGGAGCCAGTGCAGGACTACATTTTCAACTCCGACAACCGCAAGAACTTAGAAGCGAAAATTGTCAGTCGCAGGGGTGAAGTGGTTACGCTGAGCACGAAGTCAGGAATGCTCGAGACACCCTTCTTGCGCGAGCAGCTGCTCAGAGTGAAGGGAAAAGCGGCATCCTTCGAAGTGGCCGACAAAGTCGTCACTGTGGTGCAGGCTATGAGAGCAGAGACTTCCTATTCGTCCAATCATCCAACGGGCGCAACGTCTTTGTGCAAATGCCGGTCCAAATGCATAATGCACCTCACAGTGTCCCTGTCGGGGAACAATCTGTGTTGCGGTGCCAATGCCACTCAGGGAAAAGTTGTAGCAAATCATGAGGAGACAAGATAAAGTGATCAGTGACTTCGTCAGTGCAGCGGATGCCTATTGTGCTTTTCTAAAATGGCTGAAGATGCGCGATAGACGACAGGAAAACCGCCCATTGTTATGAAAGAGTCCCATTGTGATAAGAAGAGGCCGCACGCGATGGCCCTGCATGAAGGGGGGGGGGGGGAAGGTTCTGAGATAGCGGTCGCCGCTCGGTGGGTGGGCGGGCGGTCAGCCGCGGCATCTGGCGGGGGGGGGGGCATTTGCACCACCGCCCGGCCTTTGTGCAAAGCAGCAGAATTTGCACAACCGCCTGTTTGCACAACCGCCTACAGCAATATGGCGTTGTTCTTCGTTCAGTTACGTATTGCTCATTCAGATGATAAGGAGGAGGAGGAGACCGAGTACGGCGTGCCGGACGCCGAGGAGATCCGGTGCGGCGGCGCGCAGGCCGACGATGATGAGGTTGGCAGCAGCTCGACTTCACCTCTGTATAGTCGTAGTGATTACGAAATTGGCAAACGCAACCACTGATGGCAGGAGAAGCGCAAGGAGCGCGAGCGCAAAAAGGCCGAGGTCCGTCGTCGGCTGGAGGAGGCGGGCAAGAAGACCAAGAAGAAGGGCTTCCTCACGCCCGAGCGCAAGAAGAAGCTGAGGGTAGGCGCGGACTGACTCCATACGACTCTTCGATCATCGTCAAGTATGTAGTAGCGCAAAAGTCGGTGGTCGCTTTCAGCAACTGCTGATGAAGAAGGCGGCCGAGGACCTGAAGCAGCAGCAGCTGATGAAGGAGCAGGAGCGCCAGCGCATCCTGGCCGAGCGCGCGCTCAAGCTGCCCGACGTCGACTCCATGGACGGCGGTCGGTTGGTGGGCGATGGTGGATGGACGCACGTGCCTTTGGCTGCGTGGTTGCCACATGAGTATAGCAACACCCTTGTCCAGTTCAACGACAAGCTTGTGTGCGGCGTCTGTTCCTCTGTAATGAGCGTAATACCGTAGACATCACTGGTCACGGACGGTGTTGAACGGAGTTGCTTGGTCTAGTCCCGGCTGCACGGGACTGCACGGGACGGACGTCGACACAAGCCTGTCGTATCGGTGACCGTGCATGAAGTGAAGTGCGATATCCCTCCGTATAAATAGTTGTCGTCTCGCCTGGCGAAAACAACGTAAGGATGTACACATCAAGTATTTGTGTGCGAGTTCAGGAGCCCTGGATAAGCTGGCGTTGGACTTCCGAGGCCACCTTCTCAAGCTGGAGGGAGAGAAGTACGAACTGGACTACCAAGTCAAGGAGAAGGAGTTCGAAGTGCGTCTACCCGTTTGTGTTTCCTCAGTTCTACTTCCCTCGTTTTCCCCCCTCTTCTTTCCTTGGATCATGCCCGCTCTCTTCCCCCACACATCCAATCCTCTGTGTCCCCTCTTCTCCTCTGTGGTTATCCTCTTCCGTGCGTCGACCTCCTCACAACGTTGACCAATGTACACTGAGCGTTGCTATCCCGTGTATTTTACCCCAAATGGAGTCTCCTTCCGGGTGGCCGAGGTCGCCGTTGCAATGCTGTCGTGGAATGCGCTTGCACAACCACCGGCCGTCGTTTTCTTTCCATCGGACGTCTGGTTGCTCATGTCCATTCAAGCGGAAGCGCAACCACACAGATCGACCCTTACGCTATCGGTCCGGCTGCCAGAGAGCTGGCGTTTGTGCGTCGTAGTCCGATAGTATTCCAGGTAGTAGTGGTGGCGTTGCAGATCAGCTGCACAAAGTGGCCATGGAGTTCCTAGCCAAGTACATAGACGTGGCCAGGTCCAAGTACGAGCTTGACTACGACGTCAAGGACATGGAGTTCCAGGTGGCTGGCCTGACACACCGCACTCATATAGGTACTACCCTGCGCCAAAGGGGAAGTCGCCTAAGTCTGCAAACCTCGACCACTCGTCCATGCCTATGTGCCCTTGCGCCCCAACCGCGCGGTTACGCTGCGCTGAACTATAACTACTCTGAACAGTTCATATCCGACGAGGTCGGCTATGTGACGACGCAAGTACTGTACTACCTGCCTTCTGTCATCTATCGCTCTCCCACTTCCCATCCTCCTCTCCTTCCTTTTATCGTTGCTCAGTTACCATACGCACAGTGCAGCTCTGACCGTGACAACATCGCCGTTCACCTGTTCAGATCAACGAGCTCACCATCGCCGTCAACGATCTGCGCGGAAAATTGTAAGTTGCCATATCGTGAAGTGAAGGTGTACTTTACGTGCACCGTACGTTATCACTGCGTTCAGCGTGAAGCCGACCCTGAAGAAAGTCTCCAAATATGACAACAAGTAGGTGGCGGGTCGCTTGCGTGAACTTGTTACATGCTTCGGCTGCTGCGAATACTCGCATATCCACACTCTGTCGTGTGTTTGCTTCTTTTGAATTTCTGCTTGCATGCAAGGCTGACGAATACTCTCGTGAAATTGGTTCTCTTGTGTGCAGTGATTAGTTATAGTCCCTTTGGTTGTCGACCGGCATGAAGGAAGAGCGTCTGACGGACACACGACAGACATCGAAGGACGCGACCCACCAGCCGCTACTACCGCAAAGCTTGGAGGTTAATCGTTTACAATTTTGATTGATTTAGTGTTCGTCTTGTGTTCCATGAATGGGTTCGTTGAGTGATGAAGTGAGTCGGCCTCGGCTCGTGGCACATTCGGTTGGTTAATTCAGTTGGCGTGGTGAATGCGTTTCGTTCACCACTGCGCTGCGGCTGTCGCGTTTGGCGATCGACTACAGTGACAACGGTTGCAGGTGGAAGAAGATGGGGGAGAAGAAGGAGGACAAGCTGGACTTCCGCTCCAACCTCAAGTCCGTCAAGAAGAAGGACGACCTCTTGGAATTCGTCACCACCGGACAGGTAGCTAGCTGGTAATGTCTTGTTTAGGATAATCTTATTTAATCTATCCCAATCCATTTTAGTTCAGTTATGTTAATTTGATTTCGGAGTTTGATTTAACCTTGCTCAAACTTGACCTTAATCTGGATATACCTCAGATCAACTTCATTTAGTCTAGTTTCAATGCGGTTTTAGTCTATTTGCAATCTTAAATTAATTTGAAATTAATTGAATTCGAATCGAAGTTAAGAACATTCCAGTTTGGTTATATCTTGTAATAATAACAGTATTGCAAGAGTAATACATTATCATAATTTGTTTCAGTTTAATATATAACACAATTTGTAATTTAATTCGAAGGGCCTTTTCTCCCTCCAGAAAGACAAGGAGGAGGGTCCCGACTGGGCCAAGAAGGGCGGACGCACAACCGACGAGGAATGAGCCGCGCCGAGTCGTCGAGAGACAGCGCTTCCTCCGACCCCGTCGCCGCTACATACCACCCCGCACTCTTGTTCTTCTTCTACCGTTTCGACCTCTTTCTCCCACACGCCACCTATCCACTGTTCTGGCACAGAGATTGTCTAGCTGCTTCCTCTCGTAGGATTCTTCCGACTCACCCGCCGCCCTCTAGAGTTCGCCTGGACGCCACATTTTACTCGTTTTACGCTTCTTGTGATGATGAAGATGCGTCTGTCCTTGTGCCGCTCGATACCACTTTGCTGGCCGATCGTTGCGCGTTCGCATACGGTACCTTTGGCAAACGACTGGTGGCGGTGACAGAATGGGCTTAACATAGGCCGCGCTTGCACTCTAACAGACCACGACTATGCCATTCTTCGGGCTCTTCCCTCTTCGTAACATGTATGACCCTTCGATCTTCCAATCTTTCGGAGAGTCGAATGCCTGGTGATAGAGAAGCTAGAAAGCGGTCGATTTGCAGACTGGAGAAGCTGGGCCAGATGAAGTCGCACAAGACGGACTTCAGGGCTCAGCTGAAGGAAGTCAACGTCGACAAATACGCCATCGAGGAGAAAGTGGTAGGAATTATGCGTACCCGGCGAAGCTAGAAGTATCTACGTAAAACCCGCTTCGAATAGCCTTCCGACATATGTAATTCGACAAGCTAAAATTTCGACTTGAAGTCGAATGTGTGTTCGTTGCGCTTTTACAGGAGGAGAAGCCGGAGTGGGCCGAGTGAGCAACGTCAGACCCGTCCACGCGTCAGAACACATTGTGACTACCTTTCGACAGTTACGACCGGTTTAATTAAGGCCGACCGCCGGTTAATCATAACGTTTCACGTCTTCTGAGGAACTGAGTTCAATTCTCAAATCTCAAATTCTGCACAATCACAATTGTATGGCGTGAAGTTGATCGTTGACTAACCGCCGGTCGGCAACTTCGCTAGTCATCGCACGTGTTCGCAGGTTCATCAAGAAACGTTTTAGAGTTCTAGAAAGTGCCAACATGAGGTAGTTCTGATGGATGCTTGTGGTGTGCGCGCTGTTTTATGGTCACAGTTTATCATCGCAATAAATTATTCGCCTTCACTCACCGCTACTGCTGCAGTCTCAGCTTCCAGTCGATCAAGCATCGAGGGTAACAAAAGGGCCGCTGGGTCTGTGGCCGAGTTATAAGGAGCATCCTTCCACTGCGACGGCGCCTGCGTTGCAGCGGCCCGCCCGTCTTTGTATGATGCCCGTTACAACGGTCACAAAGCTGGCGGACTCCAGTCTTGAAGGACCAAAACGAATGAAATCGGAGAGCGAACGCGTTACTCTAACGCGCGCCGACAATATTC
The DNA here is from genome assembly GCA_030248115.1 of Linhomoeus sp. GSCO2_2. Lineage (NCBI taxonomy): Eukaryota > Metazoa > Nematoda > Chromadorea > Monhysterida > Linhomoeidae > Linhomoeus > Linhomoeus sp. GSCO2_2. The sequence goes on along the minus strand of JASAMZ010003851.1, from coordinate 488 downwards.
CATATTTCACGTTTAGTGCGCCGTTTGGCCAGACCGTTAACTATAGTTGGCCAACTTCAACTAAGACAAGCGCCGGTCGCGCTGCACTGGCGTGTGTGTCGCGCGCGCCCGGCTAGCTAGCAAGCAAGCTTGGCCGCGCCGTCGGCTTAGCCTTCGCGTCGCGCAAGGTCTATTTGCTCGGGGAATTAGGCGGCGCGCCGGTAATTCTTCATCGTACTTCGTCCCGCGGCCGCACGCGAACGCACACGCCGACGTTCTGCTTGCCCCTCGTCGCGTTGCTAATGGAGAGAGTAAGTTCCTCTTTCGTTGGCTTATATTTCGGCGCCGCCGGCGGACGCTGACCGCTTGTCTGGAAGCTGTCCGTCTACGGACGCACGACCATTACCACAGCACAGAGGATATACACTTGTACATACATACATCTCTGTGCAAGTTGCCTGTAGTTCTATTACGGAGGCATAGTTGGACCTGGTTACAGAGAGCAGTCA